>JAANSK020259140.1:0-12530 GCA_011763485.2 Isoetes engelmannii | reverse complement strand
AATGCATGTCTGCCACTTGAATTAAGACACCTCCCTCAAGTTCTCTAATTTGACCCTAAACATGTCACTGTTTAGGGGCAAAACGTGTCATTCCTTCAAATGTTTAATGCCTGTGCATAACCGCTCTAAATAATTCCAGGAGATGCACAAATACTAGATAAGGTGTTTACCTCAACTCCAAGGCGTGTGACAACAGCAACTTCTCTTGCAATGGTAATGGTCACCTACAAATCAGAAAGTCAAGTAATTAACAATTGAATAGATGGCTCTGGAAAACTACAGTTCTGTCCAAAATGACATAATATAATTACCTTTGGATCAATATTCTGTGCTCCATCACCAATAAGAGCCTCTCCGCTAACTTTTAAAAGAATTCTCCGCCACTTCGGTTGAATAACCTTTGGCTTCATACACAGCATATCCCTGCCAACCATAGGAGCCTCTTGTATTCTGTAACTACACAATAGCACTGGTGAAAATAATGGACTTTTAGAGTGTACAATTTGATATAGATCACTCAATTTGAGGATATACTGTTATTTTTTGAATCATCCACAAGATCAGTGCTAGCATAGCAAAAGAAAAGACTTCTAAAGTAACAGGTTCACTGTAAAAAGCCCTTGGCAGAAAAGCATTTTCATATACTGGTATGGGTTCACTGGGAAACAGCTCAAATTACATGTTAGAGATAGAAAAGGTTTCATGTATGAACCTGCAGTCTGTAGGTTTTTTCTGTCTGAAGGATGCAGCAATAGCCCTCTGCTTCTCGAATCCTTTAGAAACCGGGATCTCATCCTCAACCATCATACTGAGTTTTGGTAAAGGACCAACAATCTGATCAACCTTTGCAAACCATGGCCAAGGAGATGAAGCCGAACCTGACATCTCCATTCGATTGCGTTCCACCTTATGCCGTTTCTTTAATGAGTCCACTTTATTCTTACACTGCTCAATTGTCTTAGCTGCTTTGCTCCCCTGGCATCGTGAGCTGACGTAACTAGCAACCTCCTCCCAATGCCTACCACGCAAATTCCCCTTATTCAATTCCACAAATTTCTCTGTATACGCTTCCAGCAAAGCTGAAATTGCAGCATCACTCCATTCCTCCCTATCCTTTTTAAAACCATCGCTTCCTTTTATTCTCTTAGATCCCTTAGTAACATCACTAATCTCGTCCCGTTCACTGCCATCACTAGATCCACTTTTTCCAGCACTACCATCACCAATATCCCTACGTTTAAGGCCTCCGGCCATACCAAGAACCCTAATTCCGGAAGGATGGTCACCGGAAATGCCAAGCCCAACATCACTGTATTCATCAACATCTTCATCATCGCCACAACGGTGAGGGGAAGGGGTTGGGGTATCTTTGTGGGGAAGGGAAGGAGGAGACTGCCATGGATTTTGGGCATTGGATTGGGAGGTCGGATTGGGCATACCGGATTTAGAAGTTAGCCGGCCATCAAGTTGGTCGAGAAGAAGGAGGTCGTCATCGCATGACGAGGACATGGCCATGGCGTCCTTCCTGTTGACAGAGCTTTTTAACGTGGTGCCGTCTTCTTCTTCTTGTGGCTATGGCGCTCGAAGACGGCGCCGTCGGTGGTTGCCATTGTTGTGCCCTTTGACGAATCCTTCGTATTTGCCGTCTCCTTCCTGTTCAGACATACGCCGTATTTTGTAGGTTTATCCAGATATACGTATGCCGTATATTTTCTTAGTTGACTTAAATAGGCCTAGCCACATGCAAAAGTTTTTGGAAGTCAGGGTTCGAATCGAAATTAAAATTTTTTGTAACTAGTGGAAATGCTTGCTTGTATTTAAGACTACCGAAAATACACAAATTTATACTATAGTTTCCCCGAAATCCTTGGAAAATCTTATGAAAATAGCCTGAAAAAATGTCCGAAATTTTTTTTTTATCGAAAATTTCTTAGAATTGCTGGATTTTTAAGGGCCTAACCCCTCCAATTTCGAACCCTGCATGTACCCCTCCGTATACAAATTCTATACAAGAGAGGCCCTCTACCTTGGTTCGAGAATTTCCACGCTACTCACATAACGCAATAAGGAATTTCGTAATAGGCAAAATCCTAGCCGGGCATTTTTCGACCCGAAAACTGGTGGCGGCGCACGGTGAGCTGGCGGAGCCGCTCCGCCGGCCGCAAACGAAGCGTGCACCGCCACCAGTTTTCGAGGGCAAAAAATGGACGGCTAGGATTTTGCCTTACATAAAGGAAGAGAGGGTCAGATTTAGGCCACGTGGCCAGACTATAAAGAATTTTTTTTTTTCCTTTTTTTTCCCTCCGCTGCCGGAGCTATGGCGTCGCCAAGCTTTTTCTGTGGCGACGTCGTCGCCGGAGTCACTTTTCGATGGCGCTTGTAGTTAGGGAGATGCGGCAGAAGCTCAGCTTGCGTTTGATCCTAATTTCTTTATTTTTTCCATCGGATATCTGAAGGTTTTTGAGATTTAGTGTTTTTAAGGTTCTTGGCCGTGTTTCTGAGGTTCTTGTTCGAGATGTGTGAGTCTGGACGAGTTTTTAGGAGTTTTTATGGTTCGGGATGTCTGAATCTGGCTGCTCATGCTGTCTTTATGGCTTTTCTTCTAGTGTAGCTCGGTTTTCGTGTTTGGCCAGGAGTTTTCGTTTCTTCTTGGTTATAGCATGGCTTGAATATTACTCAAGAGTAAGCTGTTGTTGAGGATTTTCTGCTTCCAAAAGTCGATGCTTTAATTCAGAACATGTCTAGTCAGATGCATTTGTTTCAGAATGGGTTTGAGATGATGAAGATGATGTTGATGAAGATAATGACGAGTTTCTTCCTTTGGGCGAGGAAATTATGAGGAAAATTCGATGCTGGTGGTGAAGATCATTCGCCTAGGCTTATTGAATGGACTAGAAGGCATTTTGATACCTGGAGAAAACACTTTAAACATGATATAAGTGTTGCTATTGAAGATCTTGATCTAAGGGTGCTTAATAACTTGCTTGTACCATTAATAATACAGGTCAAGAAGAAGAACGGGCATCTGTATTCTCCTGGCAAGTAATTTCTTCCTTTAGTTTCTGTTTGTTTTTTCTTTTTTTTCCTTTCGTTATATTACTAGTTGTTTCTTATTTTTTGCAGCGTAAGTGTTTTGTTTCGGACTATAGGACGGATTGTTTGAAAGAAACAGGAGCAGAGAGTTGGAGAAACATGTATAGCTGAGCCAAAATTTAATATCCTGCATTTTCAAAGTCTGTGCAAGCATTTGTTTCGGCATTTGTTTCGGATTGGGCAGAAATATGGGGAGGAAAAAAACTTTCTGTCTGACACTAAACATTCCATTTACCATGGATATGGTTGTCAAAAATTGCATATTACCTTGCTACACGGTTTGCTATAAGAGGCTATGTTGAGCTACATGAAGTGCTGGATATTGATCTCACTTTAGGATCTGATGTCTGATACGATATGATGAGAGGTTGACTAAGACGAGGTGACAGCAACTAGGATTGCTCCTTCCAAGTTTAGACCTCCAATTTGGAGTTATGAGGCTGACTTCATCAAGACTCATAAGCAATATACACGTCATCTTCCCCTTAAGCCTAAAAATTCTAATTCTAGGTCCTTGTTTCTGACTCCAATTGTGGTAAGAATTTTCTTGTTTGTTCATTTCTGGTTTCCTAATTCTTTTGCTAATTTATGTTTCCTTTATTGCAGATCTGGTACCATAGTAGCAGAGTTAGTGAGAAGACTATTCATACATACCATTCATAATTGTATTAATATTAATATATTATAATACTACACATTAAACCATTAAATGAAAACATCATCTCATCAACCATTGGACTAAATCCCCCCAGACCCCCCAGTTGCTTTATTTATTTGTTATTCTATATGATTGAAGATTATTATGCAAACTTAAAACCAACGCTAAGAGAACTGATGCATTTATCTATTCTTTCATGTACAAGGAACCATCGGAGATTCATCTACAAAGGGCAGCATCAAGGCTAGGTATAGAATTCTTGAGATAGATTTACCTCAAGATGAAGAAAAACATGAGAGAGCTGGAAGTATCGTATAGCCAAAAGAAAAGAGATAGAAATGTACACATCTTTACAAAGCCTCTCGTGGGAGGGGCCTATAGGTTCGGTTTCCAGAATAAAAGAAGTGAGGAACTACCCGGAAGAACAGAATCTGCACAGCATGGAAGGAAATTTTCAAATAAGCCATCTTGTTAATGAAAATACAAGTTTGTATAAACCATTACCTTATGACACCAAAGATGAAACTATGACAATTCGCATATGTTGTCAACACTGCAATAGCAAATGGACAAAAATACCCCTTCTAATTTTGTCATTTAACAATATCTCCTGCCAACCTCCCATAGCCTTGTGGCATTACATCAGCCTAAGACAGTGTGTGCTTCCTAACTAGAAACTAACATAGTTTGAGCTCCATATAAACTTGAAAATGTGAATCGGCACGGGATTTTGCTGTTAGGATGCTTATTTTGGTCAACAAACTCAAGGAGTATCCCACTAAGAGTCAGATCCTCGTCTAGTTTCTTCAAGGACTGCCTCCGTCCATTCAGATTATGACTGAATATTTGCGCCCTAGATCTTTGGAGCAAGCAATCGATCTTCTAAATCATTCCGTCAATGTTTCTACAGGGGGAGTTCCTCTCATAGATCTTCCCTTTATGCAGCAAGTTTTGATTCCTCAAAATTCAGTACAAAATTCGCATTTGATTAAAGTGGGTCGCATCCAGTCCCACTTTTTCCGTGCACTAGTTTAAAATGACCCAAAAGGACAGGCGAACCATTTGAGTAATGGTGATTTCAAGTTTTTTGCTCAAAAGTTAGGTGCTGTCAAAATTGATAAAGTTATTTCTACAGTGTCGTATTGCATGTTCACAAGATATATGAAAGGTAAATCTAATACAAACACTGTATTTTAGGACCCATCAACAGGTATGCATTGAAATGTATATTTAAAAAAAGCTGTTTTTTACAATGATTGTTACAACACACTAAGTGACCATGGTGGCCTTTTCGTAACAATAGTGACATTCTCATCATACACTGTCCAGCTAAGTGGCTCGATGAATGGTGCATCGTCATGCTGGTGATGCGACCTGGTTGCAACTATAAGGCGATAAAATGCCTCTCGAGGAGGTGCCTCATAAGCAACCGGTAGATTACACCAACCCACTTCAGGGCCGTGTTCGCTCATCCATTCACCGATGGCTGGGTCGAAGACGCTCCTTCCCCAGCCTCTATGTATGTGATAGAGGGCTCTCATGATCCTTTCTGGCTTGTTTAATTGGCTAACCTTATTCCTTTCATCGATGTTCCGCGCATTTCTGTAATACATGCGCACGCTTGTCAGCCTTTGTGAAAGACCAGGGGGGAGTGAGTCTCCGTATGTCAGGGTCCCTTTTGTTTCATCACCTAAACGAAGAAAAGACTTGCAATCAACAAACAAATTGCAATTAGGTTGTACTATTGAAAATAAGTCACAACACAGGGAAACAAAATTTCATTGATTATGATTGTGCAAAATATCTCGTCAACGAAAAACATGACTCCGATAATGGGAAGGCGGACTTTCTCGACTCGCGAGTCGAGAAAGTCTGCCCCGCCAAAGAAATGGAGGTTTTCATATATACATCATAACAAAATATTAACAGCTCAGGTACCAATATATATTCGGTCCATGGCTGTCATGACTTTGGAGTTGTAATCATCCACGTGTCTGAGGTTTGGATAATCTCGCAGTGCTTCCGCCACATGTATGGAGAAGCGGCATACAGCCAGGCAAGGAACCAATGTCTGATTGAACCAATGGTCCGTTTCATAGTCCTCCGGTAAATATGAACAATGAGATTGTCGAAATTGTGATAAGACTTGCATGGACTGTCGTCTATGATGATGGTGTTGTGCTTGTCGTACTCCTGGAACTCCTGATAGACGTCAGACAGCCTCTTCATTGTAATAAAATTTCCTTGGGTGGCTTTAAGGGCAAATCTTTAACCTGTTCCACCTAGTCATGACATCATATGAATCTATATTTTATCGTTGAGACGCCCAGGCCGATGAGAATGGGCATAAGGTTGGACTTGGCCATGGAGCTTCATATGACGACATCGAAACCTATTTCCATGCACCACTCGATCATTTTTTTGGCATGTGGGCGAAAATAAACGATCTTCCATTGTGTCCTGTAGGCCTTATGCTTGGTTCTGAGATGTATAGGGTTATCACCCTCTGGGTAAACTGCTGCGAGGACCCCATTGACACCGAAATTCACAAGCTTTTTGTTGGGCTCGGGATCCCAATTGTTGTTTGGCTCTGACCAAACATGGACACTCGGGCCTAATGTGGGAATTCTGATTCTTTCCCCTTTCTTATTTTGATTATCGGCTTGAAGCTTGGAATCCTGATCCTCTGCCTTGTCTTTCTGCTTCTCGGACTCTGGCAACAAACTGTCTGGAACAAAGTCAGTGCCTTTGGAGTGCACCTCATCATCATCTCCACCTGTTTTCCTGGGGGGTGCAGTTAACGAGCCCTGGAAAGACGAGCTTTGATTGACTGACCCCGCACCAAATTTCCTGCAAAAGAAAATTCTCAACTTTAATAAACATATCCGAAAACTAGAAGTCTAATGAAGTTATCCAGCTTTCGAGAAGCTCGACAGCTTGTGACTTCAAACATTAATATTACGTACTTGGCAGCTATGTTCGCCAGCAAATCCTCCGCCGCTTGATCCGCCATTCCCATAAGATTTCCTTCCGAATCGTGGGTCTTCTCAAAAGGCTCTGAATTTTGGTCCTCTAATGCTAGCTTTAGAGTCTTCTTGCTCACGTAATGATCAATCAAGATGTCAAAGTATAGGGATAAGGGCTCCACAAGATGCAGGTCGCTCACTACTAAGATCGGTTTCATGCCCGTCATTATCGCGCACTGTGCGAATAATCCATTCATGTACCACTCGCACAATATCTGGCCCTCTTCAATCAAACTGCTGACGAAGTACTTGATGCATCTTGGTCGAATGGGTATCTTGTGCATTGGACCTGTGGTGCCATCTGTGCTAATCTTATCCCAACAGGGCACATTCTCCATAAATTTGCTTGTCTTCCAATGGTCTAGGTTCTCGTTTGTACACATGAACTTATCAATGTAATTCACATCTGGGCTCCACCGCTTATCCCATTGCACCGCGGAAAGTTTGCTTGTCAAAACTAGTATAATATTAGCAAAGCTTGGGGACTTTGGTCCGGCTTGCATTCGCTCTCAATCTCGTATATGCAATACAAAATCTTCTTGGATAGAGTAATATCTTCATCCCACTCAATGACGGCGGCCGTCTGCTTGCCAGGCATGCAGAATATCAGAAAACTGAATGTGTCCTGGACTGTCATTTCAATGCAAGTTCTAGACCACGGATCAAGATCTGGTTTTTCAAAAAACACACTTGGGTCCTCAATCATGTTTATGACAAACAAGGGGATTGGAGCATGAGCTAACTGGAAACCACCGAAAACTTTGTAGCCATGGGTGACCACGTATGGCGGGGTGCTAGACTCTGCATCGAACTGTACGTTGCCAAAGCCAAGCCTGCGCTTAAGTATTACTTGCGCGCATTCCGGAAATGCCTCCGTCTTGACATTACGCTTCAGCCTGCTTGTGACATAAGGCGTGCAAATCTTGCTCAGTTCCTTCATGTCCTCACATGTCAGCTTACACTTATCCAGCCAGTGTGAAATCCCTTCCTACTTTTCCAGTAGCGAGATTGCAGTCAGCAATCCCCGCTTGCAATGCACATTGCCTCTTCAATACCTACCTATGTGGAACTAAGAAACACACTTTCTAAAGAACGTAGATTATGGTTATGTATTTTACGAGATTTTGGCTGTCTAGGCTTCCCTTCTTGAAACTACACATTTACATAGGATTAAAGGCGAAGGCCATGATTACTTGAGTGCAATGCGTATGTAGAGCTGCAAGCTACTTCGGAATCCTATTTCTTGGGGCTTCTAAACTGATCGGTTTTCCTTCATTAAAACCATTTCCGTGCCATTCCTAATGTTCTTCATTTGTGCGTTGCTACTTGCATCACAGTAGTCACTCGTCAACATCCACCTGCATAACCAACCATCATGGATTCTCACAAAAACACTATTACCACATCCTCCAATTAACAACTTAATTTCTGCTGTTTGGCTTTGGCAGAGCAATTATTAGGATGGAAGAGATGCATCTTGTGCATGTTTAAAAAGTAATATTGTTTCTAGACTTACAAATAACGTCCTTTTTGGAAACAATAGTATAAAATATTTTGGAACAAGGTGGACAACATTAGAAAGAAGGGTCCAACTGTCAATGAGAATGATTGATTTTTGGTGGACACTAACCTTTTAGCAGAAAGTCTTCCTCAAGGGTACATGTCTTCCTCAATGGTACGGGAAATACAAAATGTGTGGCCCTATCCTTCCATTGGTGTTGGTCCCTGCAAATGCGATCCCTGGGCTTTTTCATGATGCCCTGAAACTTCTTTTGTTCATGTGTTTGGTCAGTCAAAGTAAACCAGTCAAAGTAAACCAGTACTCATTAACTGGTTTCTCATCCTCCTTTCTTTGCTCGCCTTGCAACTTATCATTTAAAGCACTCTTATTTACTGTAGCTACAAACTCTGTATGGAGTGCTGTTTTGGATTCTTATCAACTCTGAACCTACATCATTACAGAGCAAGGGGGTGCTTTGTCATAATGAATCTGTTTGATACCATAGAGAATTTGGCATTCTGATCTTGCTCCACGTGCTGAGCTGAGGCAAACTGTTCACCTTTTCTTGGTTTGTTTGAACCTAGCATTAAAATGAAGTATGCATTTGATAAGAGGGCATCCATATCAAATCCAAAGGAAAACAAAAGGATCTGTTTATATCCGATTATCTGTGCTTCAAGAAAATATGAGCCATTTCGCAACTCTGATGTATTGCTAATTATAACATTTCTGAACCACATATATAAAACATTGAACTTCTTCTTGGAAAAAAATAAAAGGAATTTGGAGTGTATGCATCCTTTAAAAGAACTCAAAAAGGCAGTGCTTTCTTCTGCGGAGGAAACAAGTTAATTCAACCTCGACATTTGGATATCATTTTCTCATTCCTTGTCTCATTCACATAACTACTAGTTATTCTTGTAGCATCTTTGCTCCAAAGTCCTCTCTCATGAAGCTTAACTCAACTAGATATCATGTAGTCTGTTCGTCCATAAATCAACAGAGATGCTTCCACAACTAATGATCTGGGAACAAATTGACATTCCGCTTCTTAAGATCAAGTGATAGGAAGTTTACGGGCTGGCCAGATCCATGCCTGTTCATCAAATCACGCTGACCAATGTGCAGTTATTTCTACAACTACCAAGCAGATATATCTACAATAAAAGGAAACTGTTTTACATTTAAAAGTCAGGTACCCTTTGAGCTCAATTGTAGAAGTTCTGTTTCGAATCGCAATTACTCCGAGCCACTACATCTACCTCTTCTCAAGCTGTGCACAAGAAAAACAACATGTAGATGTCTGTTCCCTGCACTTTCCCATTTAAACACAAAGTGGTGTCATGAAAGACAGTCTTTGAGTAACCAAATACTTTTGTACACATGTGACAAAGTACCTTATTGAAAATTATATGAAGTTTAGTATACTACATGAATATATGCTACCACATCTGCATGTTAATTTAGCTCCTGACCAAATCTTGTAAACCATCATAAAGCTTTATATACATTTTGTTATCATAAATTTGTGCTCTACAGCTAGATGCACGTTTGAAATTGCTACTCTCTATCTTTAGAGGCATCCCAGAAAACTAACCTAAAGAAACAAAGCAAAGGCAGGTCGCTGGTCCAAAGCCAGGAGTGCAAAAACTACCTGAACAGCAGGAAACTAAGAAATCCGGAAGCATAGAATCTGGCCCTCTGAAATCCGGAAGCACAGGAGGACCAAGAAGTACAGGAATCCGGAACAGGGAAGAACTGGAAACCCCACCTGGTCGTTAGCC
Organism: Isoetes engelmannii; assembly: GCA_011763485.2. NCBI lineage: Eukaryota > Viridiplantae > Streptophyta > Lycopodiopsida > Isoetales > Isoetaceae > Isoetes > Isoetes engelmannii. The sequence continues at coordinate 2,468 of JAANSK020259140.1, read as the reverse complement.
CTGCCTGGCCACGAAACCTGCTGACGAAACCTTATTTGCACTTGTCACCCAAAATCGGAAATCAGGAAGCTCCTTCCTACCAAAAAAAAAAACGATTGGAGACTGCAGTTGTGGCATGTACTACGTCTCAAGAAGTGTTGGAGGTGAGAATGAACCTTATAAGAAAAACCTGATTACATACCTCTCCATTCCTTAGAAAGAAGGGCGTGAGAAGCAAAGGGCTTGGAGCATCGTGCTTCGAGCATCGTGCATAGTCGGAGAAGAGGAAAAATAATTTCCACACAATATCTATTTTTCATGACCGTCAGATTCGAAAATAAGAGATCTGACGGTTGAAATTTAGAATTGATGACGTGGCTGGACACGTGAAAGCCTAGAATCGCGCGGTTTAGGTGAGCTCGAAAATAAGAGATCTGACGGTTGAAATTAAAAATTGACGACGTAGCTGGACACGTGGATTGCCTAGAATCGCGCGGTTTAGGTGAGCTCGGGTTAGGCAACCCTGCTAAAAAAATTGTAATCCAAGTAAGAACTTTGTGTGCTTGGTGATAGCCAAGCTATAGCCTTATTTCTCTCCTTAGAATCTATGGGGCAAAAATGGGACTTGAGACAACCATTCTAAGAATGTACAGATGAACAACATCCTCTACGACTATCCATGTAGAAAAGAACTTGCTTAATAAGCTATTCAGTGTTATACATGTCGTTGGTTTGTGAATATGTTTTATGGATGTAATGGTGTACAATATTTTGGCTGCAAGACATGCATCTGAATTGAATTAGAAGACTTTGCACCATATGTGTCTTCATCAAACATTTATGTAACCCAAAACGAGTGAATAACTGAGCCATCTTACACTTAAAACCAATTCATTCAAGACAGTGCTAAATCTTAAAATTTTGCCTATGCCTATGAGTAAGTTCCATGATAGAGATTGCATTTTATTTTTGAGAATATGAACTAATGATTGAGCGGATGCTGCCCTTGCAGCCTCTAGTGCTGCTGTGAGTGAAAAAGAAAAAGAACTTCTATTCTTCCTAGCCAGAATGTGGAAATGAACCTCAACCATGAAAATTAAATGAAGAAGTCCTTTTAGCTAAGTTATTGGTCGTGGATGTTGCATATTGCTCGGAAAGTTTTGCTTAGCTGGATTCGACTTTGAACGAACCAGCTAAAGAAGTGGCATTCTGTTTGTTGCTTACTGATGCACTTAACCTTTTTGCAAATATCTTTGCAAAGATGTCTCAAAGAGTTATTTATCTTATGAAATGCCATGATTGTGGGTTTATGCAGGCCATAAGCAGCTAAAAGGGGATCTTTAAACATTCTTCTATATGCTTAAATGTAATGTGGTTTTATGGAATGCAATGACTGGCATATGCAGAGCAGATTTATCTTTTGATTTGTTTCAAACTGTAAGCATGTGATTGCATAAATGTTCATCATTTATCCACATATTCAACTTGGACATGTAGACCAACCATTTTCAACTTCAAAGCAGCTTGCCTCTCTAAATTTAAAGGAAGAAAATAATTTGAGGCTTTCTTGGTTGCTTGCGCTGGCTGGCGTCTAGCTAATGTTTCTTCGCTATAATTTAGATGCAGGAACCAATATTTCTGTATGGAGTGTATCATCGTATCTACGCCTCTCCGGGCCGAGAAATGGTAAGCCCAGAACCCTGTCGTTGAACTCATAATACTGGACTGATTGCTTGCCGTGCACATCGCAGGGGCGATCTCCTTGAGCTGGAGCAAGTTTATATTGCGTTGGTCCAGACAAGCTGAGTGAGGTTAATGATGATAAAGACCACCCTTAGCTTGATGCAATCACAACTGCGATCTAACGGAGCAGCGGGGTCATTAGGCACGCCTGATGGCGTGCCCACTACACAGGATGCTGGACCTTAGGCATCTAGAAGCGATCGCAGCAATGAACTCAGAACCGGTGTTCAAGCTACAGTTGGGCAGGTAAGCTAGCTTATATAGCCTCGTCAAAAGCTATTGACGGTGACATGTTTTCCAGAATGCAGGCCGACATATCTTCCCAGCTTAGTGGGAAGAGGATGTGGTAGTCGTGGTTGACGTGACCATTATAACGATAGCTATCCAGCTGGGAGCGACGACCTAAAAACTAGCACCGAATCTCCAGCTACAAGTTTCTCTTGGCTCACAACTGCACTCCATCCGATGGTTGCCTTCTAGACTGACCTGCAACGAAGCAGCTTACATGACTCCATGAAGCCAATGTGTTGAAACCAGTAAGCATCCATATACCTCTATAGATATGCCTGAAACGCCATTCTACACCGTGCAAATCCTGCAGAAGAACAGGCTGCGAAGGATTTGCACGGTGTAGAACGGTGTTCCGACATATCTTTACAGGTATGTGGATTCCCCGAGCTTATGCGATCCACAAGATGATGGGTTAATCAAAGACACCTTACCAGGTACATACTAATCATGAAGTT
>JAANSK020259118.1:0-12532 GCA_011763485.2 Isoetes engelmannii | reverse complement strand
GTATGGGCCTTTAGAGGTTTTCAGGATCTAAGAGCATGGAGCTCTGATACCATATTATGAAATAATAATCACAGGCATCTTACAAGAACAAAGAGAAAGAAAGCATCAAATATATTCATCAGAAAATGAATTACATATCTGTTTGTATGATGTTGATCTCCCCCTTAATGAGTGCTCCTCTTGTGAGTACGATGATCAGAATGAATGAGTGATAGGGTTTTTATTTACGGAAAAGGGCTACGTCTGTTATGAAGAGGTATGTATGAACAGATGGATGGATGATGTGGCAGATGACAGGTGGATGTGTGTGACAGGTGGATGGCTACTTTCGTAACATTTTCTCTAGAAGCTCGATAAGAAAAGAATCACTCTAAAATATGCAGGAATCTTTTGATACAACTCACCTTACTTGAAAATGTTGATGGTAAGCCTCTTTACTTTGACCATGCAAAGTTTCCTCGTTGTTTACATTCTATATTTTCTTGCTGACATACTCAAAGTCATGACGCTCTTGAGTTTAGAGTTTCAGAAAAGCTTTGTTGATGTTATTAATGTGACAAGTTTATGTCATCATGCAACAGTGGACATAGAGGAGGAATTTTTGTTGGAAACTGTACTGGATCTCAATTCATATCAAAAGGATAGCAGAAATTATTCTACCACCCCTGATCATGGAGGAGATGAAGGAATGTTGCACGTCTTAAGATCATCTGTGAAAGACAATATGTACAGGTCCATAGAGTTGGATCGAAATATTGGTGGTGAGGATTTAGCTCATGCAGTTGAGTTTCAAAAGAAGTTTTCTATAGCATTGATGGACACTTTGAAGGAAAGGTTGATGGATCAGATTATTCTCTCTCATTTGAAAATATTATGCCCTCTAAATATGCCTAGCAAAGCTAAGGACTATGGAGTAGAGGAGCTTGGGAAGCTAAGTAACTTCTTTGGAGTTCCAAATAAGGTTGGTATTACTTTATTTCCTCTTATTGTTGATCAAGATAGATTGTTTAGAGAGTTTGTTTTGTTCAAACGCCAAGCTAGCACGGAATGGCAGGGAAGGAGTTTCTATGATACATGGGGGATGTTATTATGTAGTGATACTTGGAGGGATAAGTTCCAGTAGCTATTAAAAATTGCCACCATTGGACTTATTCAATGTACAAGTACAAGATCATGTGAACGAAGATTTAGCAACATGAATATTGTGGGGAAAAAAAAATAATAGAAATCGTCTTCAAAATGATGGATTGGATGTATTATTACATATATCTTTAGAACGACCCACTTTGAAGGAATTTGATTTCAATATGAGCATACAATCTTGGAATTCAGGTGCACATTATCGCCACATTTTTAGAGGATGCCCACGTGAAGAACGACTGTGTTTGGTGGCGGATATCTTGGTGGAGGAGAAGTTGTTAGTTCTCGAGGAAGATGATGATGAATAAGTAGCTGGAATATGAACATTTGCTATTGGTCATATGTTTTTATTGCTTGAAAACTCTTTGTTGTTGAGTATCTGTTCTCAAAGTTGTAGACGATATTTCTACTTTTTACTTACACATTTGTAGTTCTCTCATGCAATGCATCAAACCTTGTGTATTTATATCAAGGCTAAAATTTTTGTTGCCTTTTGAAGTAAAATTTGTCAACTAGGTCATGTTTTAGATGTATGTTTCGGGTTTAAAAAAAATTTATAGGGAGCTTCTAGATGGAATTAAGTAATTCCGGTTATCAGAAGGACATGTAGGAAATCTTCCTGAAAAACTTTCTAAACACTGCCTGATAGTACTAATTTTCTAGAGAAATCCAAATCTTGGAAAACACATCAAGCAAGAACCATGTTTTTGGGATATTTTTTTTCCGAGCCATTAGAAAGTTATTGAGCCAGCGAGCGCGGATGGCACTTATGAGATTCTCTGGCGCATGGTGAGAGTTGTCCACGTATTTTAGTCTAAAAGTATCAAGAAACAGTAAATAAGTAGTCAAATCTAGCGTGACGAGCAACATAATGAAGAACAAGTAGCTAAACCCCCGCCTTACCCCATGCACCCAGCACCTGATTCAAGCAAGAAAGGGAAGAAGAGGAGCGAGTCCCACACCTTGTAGCCCGAACATAGGTATATGGAAAAGTTGGATGAGTATAACAAGCTGATGGCAATGCATAAGGCATACTCGGACTACTACGAGGCACACAGGGGCATAGTCATGACACGAGGCCGACCCACAAGAAACCTGAACCCGCTTTGACCTCCACCAGAACCACCTGTGGCACCTAAGAAGCCCTTGAAGAGGAAACAAATATCAACTTATGCCCGATCCTTGCTGGAGATCCGCCACTTCCAGTGGAGCACCAACTTCTTGATTCCCCGCAGGTCATTCGACCAGTTGATCCAGTGCTCGACCATAGCGTACTAGATTTGTTTCCCAGAATATAGTTCTGTAGACCTTCGATTAAAATATTAGGGAAAATCGTTTTTCAGAATACTTCTTCTATTACAATATTAGTGCAAAACGACTTTCCCGGCACCGTTGAAATTTTCTGGCGTCCAAAATGGTAAGAACCTTAGGCCCATATTGCATGGAAAAATAGAAAAGCTTTTTTCACCGCCGGAAAACAAATTAGTAATTATCGTCGTTAAATGATTAGATATGCCTAGAATATGCCCCAACCCACCCTCCCCCCGACGAATTGCCTCGTAACAGGGGCAATTCAAAAAGTTAAACCTGCTATGTCCTTAGCCGTTAGATGATTAGATATGTTTAAAATATGCCCAACCTTCTTACAACATGGTCTACATCATTGTAAGAACACATTCAATTGCATTACATGGACTTTAGAAAATTAGGAAGAAAGCCCACCTACCACATTTATATCGTGACTTTGGTATTGCAGATGCCTCTCTCGTTTCCATATGCAAGCCATTAATGAGCTTTTGTTTCCATACAAATACTTCGTTCCATAACATCACCAGCATTGGTAAATGTTATTTCTTAAAAATGATCATGTTGATTGTAAGGCAATAGAAAGCAGTTGAGCTAATTTCCATGGAAAGTTCTCGTTGAGATAAGATGCCAGATAACGATTAAGGTGATTGCAACTGAAGCCACTTCTTATTGACATACAATTCGCTTTGAAACTCTTATGTGAAATGCAGACATTGACTAGCATGGAAAGGAAGACTCAACACATTGAGGTGAATGAGTGGTCACAGTAGTTCCAGGATGTGTCTACAGTGTACTCAATTATAGGTTTTACAAGTCCTGTTGTGAAAGAAAATATAATATATTATTATTCTTTCCAGCTTTTTCCTCTTTTGTTAAAAGATATGTTTCTATGCAACTGAAGAAAAAACATATACTACGACATGTAATGTGATATCACAACAACTGCACATATCCAATATGCTGTTGAAGTGATAAATTTATTACAAAAAAAAGGAATTCTGCATGTGTGGGGGTTCTTTTGACATTTTTCTTTTTATTTTTATCGGGGATCACATGAGCAAGTGGCACATCAGCCAATCTCCTATTGCCATGTGGCAATGATTCTATTCAAGAATGAAAATCACCTAAGCATTCTTGATCCGACCTGCTGCAACCAGTAAGAAGATGATCGGTTTTCTTTGCTTGACGCTGTTGAAGGTAAAACAGGAGAGGATTCTTGGCCCTGGCAGTACCCAGCTCCCTGCTAGGCCAAGAATCCTCTCCTGTTTTACCTTCCACATTACAATACCTGCACATATCCAACATGATGTTGAGGTGATAAATTCATTACAAAAAAATGAATTCTGCATGTGTGGGGTTCCTTTTGACATTTTTCGTTTTATTTTTATCGGGGAGCACATGATCAAGTGGCACCATTATATAAATGTAAATAAATGTTTGTGCCATTGTGTAGATGGACGTTAGTTTTGGGTGTAAGAACATGTGAAACTCTCTATGAATGAAAGCATGCCACGTGTCCCGCCGGTGGCCCTTGCTAGTGGGCTGTTTGAAAAGTTCATCCGGGAAGAAGACGTCTCTCATCGAAATTACTGTTTTTCATCCGATCCAGCAGCTAGCTGCTTGCGCTTGCGGATCCGTCAAGACTAATCCGGTATGTTTTTTAAGCTCCCCTTGTATCAGATTTCTCTCTGCAGCTCCGATTTGCTATCCGCTCTTTTCCCCATTTTATTCCTTCCTGATCTCCTTCTTCCCTTTCAAAACCCCCTCTCTTAGCTCAAATTGTATCTGCCATCAGACTTTTTGTTCAGCTGGTTTGATCTGAGACATTTGGATAGCATGCTTTCCGAATTGCACATTTGTATTTGTACTGTTTTATCTACTTGATATTTGTTTCTTTTTGTGAATTTAGTCCATGTCTACTTGAATCTGCCCATATCTCTGATTTGGTTCACAGCAATGTCTTACTTACTAAGTTATGTCAAAAAATATGGTAATGCTTTTTGTCAAATGTCCTGCTATGATATGCCCAGTACCATATAATTGGTAAGAGAACTAATATCGTGATGCTTGTTCTTTAGCAGAAAGATAGCACAATTTTCCAATATTTAGAATGAGCCCTACAGCTGTCACTGCTGCCCCTTCCGTGTGTGAGGATGAAGACTTGCAGCCTGTTGAACAGAGTGCACTAAGAAAATCACAATCTGGCTGCCTCTCTGTGGTGGTCTTAGGTGCTTCTGGTGATCTAGCAAAAAAGAAAACGTTTCCTGCACTTTTTCATCTTTATTGCCAGGTAGCTTTAATGGGAGAACAATTGGAGTAATTTGCTAGATCTCTAGGTTTTTATATCTCAAGGCAAGTCTGTTACTGGACAGGGTTTCTTGCCACCAGGTGAAGTTAAAATCTTTGGATATGCTAGAACTCGCCTGTCAAGTGAAGACTTGAGGGAGCGAATTCGTGGGTAATCTTTTATACTACTGTGAAATTCGATGACGTGATTTATCCAAAGCATCAACGCTTTTAGTTTATTTGGATTTCTCTGAATATAAATGTGGCTCATCTAGATTTCATCATTCACTTCTTTAAACGCGGATGTTGTTTTATTCATGTGGAAGCAGATATTTGAAATTAAACATTACTATCAACAATCCTTCTCAAGTCATTGCAAGTTTTTTGGAACTGGTATGTTACAAAACAAAACTTCGAACTTTAGAAGACAGTTTAATCTTATGTTACAACTTTTTGTGTTATGTTGCAGATATCTTATGTATCTGGAACCTATGATGCTGATGAAGGATTTGTGAAGCTTGAGAAGCAGATCTCAAATTTTGAAGAGCTAAATGGGAGCGCATCTCGCAGGCTTTTTTACTTTGCATTGCCTCCATCAGTTTACCCCTCTGTTGCCCGAATGATAAAGAACAACTGCATGAATAAACGTATGATTTGACTTGTGGAATTGCATTAGTACGCCTTAATTATATTTCAAATGAACTATCGTTTTGATAGGTGGTTGGACGCGTATTGTGGTTGAAAAACCTTTTGGCAAGGATCTATCTTCTGCAGAGGACTTGAGTTTTCAATTGGGAAAGCTGTTTACTGAAGATCAGATATACCGAATTGATCATTACCTTGGGAAAGAAGTTGTACAAAATCTGGTAAAGATCAAACATTTCCTGTATGCTTTATCAAGTCATTACTCAAGATTAGGTTTTGAAAGTTTTGCTCTTTTCTGGCTTGGACAGCTTGTAATGCGGTTTGCAAACCGGTTCTTTGTGCCATTATGGAATCGAGACAACATTGCAAATGTTCAGGTATTTAATGTTCTATGTTATGTAGCAGAAGTATCATTATGAACCATAATGTCGTGTAATAGCTGAATTGCATATTGAATGTAGATTGTATTCAAGGAGGACTTTGGTACAGAAGGTCGTGGTGGCTACTTTGATGAATATGGGTGGGTTCCCATCGTTACTCTATATAATAGATGGATGTTTTAAAGGAAAAGTAGAACCATATTTAAATTGTCTAGACATCAGTTTACATTGTAGACTTTTGCTCATGCATTGATGGCTCATTTCAGGATCATTCGAGATATTATTCAAAATCACCTACTACAGGTGAGCTATGCTTTGTGAACTTTGTTATATTAATGATATCGTAACTCAAAAGCACATGTCTGTAGGTTGAGTACAGCTATTATTCATTTTTTGTGATCTGTCCCGTGTTAATTGCAGTATGTTCATAACTTTTGCAGGTTTTATGCCTAGTAGCAATGGAAAAACCAATCTCCTTGAGTCCAGAGCATATACGTGATGAAAAAGTGAAAGTGAGTAGACGAACATAATGTACAATATTTCTTGCAGCAGTACAGATCCTATTAGACTATTATCTTGATAAATACCAATCAGACTGGGCAATGCCTGGACGCTTTCACACATATTATAACTACAAAGTATAACAGGTTCTTCAAGCTGTTGAACCTATAAAGATGAGTGATGTAGTGCTTGGCCAGTATGCGGGATACAAAGATGATCCAACAGTGAAGCCAGACTCAAGAACGCCCACCTTTGCAGCAGTTGTCTTGCGCATAAATAATGAGCGTTGGGATGGTAAGTTCCTCCCTTTTTCTTCTTGCCAATAGTGCACATTTAGTGCTTAGTAGGCACTTGACTGAGCATTTACTGCCATTAGGCCAATAATGCATTGTGCATGGTGCCGATGCAGGTGTCCCTTTTATCCTTAGAGCTGGAAAGTCTTTGGATTCTCGTAAGGCTGAGATCCGGGTCCAATTTAAAGATGTCCCTGGTGACATTTTCAAATGTAAGCTCTGCTCCTTGCAGCATGCTTAAAAGTCTTAAAAGAAATGTAGGTTCCTGTTATTATGCCTGCAAGTTTTTATAATCCTCATTTGAACTTAACTTTTGGTCTGAAAAATAAATTTCATATGCTGCTTCTGGTCTTACTAATTGTTTCTTCATTTATATAGGCAAGAAACAAGGTAGAAACGAGTTTGTGATGCGATTACAACCTTCAGAAGCAATGTACATGAAGCTGACGGTATTCCTTTTTGCCGTGTTTGGATGAGAATAATCTTAAAATGTCTATATTCCAGATAGACCACCTTGTCTACTTTAAGCTTGGTATATTTACATGTGGGCGTGCTGCCTATCCCCTAATGTGTTTGTGTCACAGTAAGCTGGTTGCAAATGGCTTCCCCTCATTACAAATGTATATATGACATACACTGACATATGGCTTAAAATTGAAAGCTTGGAACTAGAACCTTTAAAGTGTAGAAGTGAAATATTATAATTTCCTGTTTAACAGGTCAAGCGCCCAGGTTTAGAAATGTCAGCCACACAAAGTGAATTAGATCTTTCATATCGACAACGGTATCAAGATATCGTCATCCCTGAAGCATATGAGAGACTGATCCTTGATACGTATGTTTCTTTTTCATATCCTTATCGTCGATCTGAATTCTAGTTTTCATTCTTTACTAATGTTGTTATTTTATCTAGTTAAATTTACATGGTTGAATTAATATGCAGAATTCGAGGAGACCAGCAACACTTTGTACGAAGAGATGAGCTGAAGGTGTGTTTATTAGTGGCCTTTTTGTACTGTCACATATCACAGGCAAAAATTTTGTCAGTGAGGTTCATGTTTAATAGTAATTATTTCAGGTGGCATGGGAAATCTTTACTCCATTATTGCATCTTATTGACGACGGTGAAATTCCAATACCTAGCTACCAGGAAGGTAGTCGAGGACCAGAAGAGGCAGACCAGCTTTTAGAACGTGAGGGTTACGTGCGCACTCATGGTTACATCTGGATACCCCCTTCTCTCAAAGACGACAATTAACATATATATAAACATAAACATCATGCAAAAATATAAACATGCTGGAAAAAGGGTTAAAAAAAAAGAGGGCATTGTAAATAACAAATAATGAGGAGTATACTTGTTAGAAAAGGCTTAATTGACATATGAGTTGGTGGAACTAGACCGCATGCGGCTTATAATTATATGTACACACATTAATACAATACATGGTTTTATATTATTTGTTTTAGAAAAAGCTTAATTGACATATGAGTTGGTTAAACTATAATATTCAAACTTCGTACTCATGACTGTAGATCTTGAGGTCTTTTCATAGTACATAGTATAAAAAAAATCCACGTTTGTATAATCCAACACATCAAACCGCTAATAGCTTAGTTTTGTTAGGATCCACACAATTACCGGACTCCTCCATAACCAGCACATGGTCATCCTTGTCCGCCACATCAAGGTTGGATTTCATACGTTTAGCATGCAGGCGAGCATCGGAACTAGCTTTCTGGATGACTGGCCCACCTTATGCTCTTTAGACCTGAGATAAAACCTAAAACTATGCTTTGCAGAGTCAGGCGATTGAGGCACATGTTCTGTCTGCAATAAGAAGAACCCTAAAAATTTCCTAGGCTTTTTGTTTGCATCGAAGTCAAGAAACATACATGGTTTTGACTGAGCGGGAATGACAACCTAATAACAACCCCCAGCCAAACTTGATGCTTGATCGAAACAAACAAAATCTGAATAAAGATAGTTTGATAAACTGCCATTATGGAGTAACAGAACTAAATAGTATTGTTATTTGATCTTTACATCATGGTCTCGTTCCAATGGTGACCAAACCCTAATGGCATGAAAGTTGCAAGTTCACCCCTTCATGTAACTTATACAACAACCTAGCTTCCACAAACTAAAGAGGGCAAGTCGTCTGCAAATATGCGCATCTACATAATTATGCCTTGTGTAACAATGGCCAGATAGCCACAACCCGTTTTGGTTCATAACAATATAACTTTTAAATTATCTCTACTCTTACCTTAGATTATTCCACCCTTAGATCACTATTGTTGTTGCTAGCACATTAAACCATGGTCTTCACGTTTCCAATGGTGCACATGGTGCAAATGCTAAAGCTAAATATTATATGCATTAGAAGGTCTTATCCAAAACAATAGCCCCTATTAAAAACCAAAGATGGTAGACTGCTTGCATATAAAATCTAACATGTGTAATTACAGTCAATTTAATAGGACATATACTGATCCATAACAATGTAAACATCCAACTAACCTGTCTCCTTATCTTGGATTATTCCAGATAGACAGAGAGACAGACAAGAAATTAACTCTACCTTCTGCGGCAATTTGCTCCAGACATGCTAAAATAATGCTAGCCACACCAGAAAACACCATGTTATGGGCGTTTGTGATCTATCCAAAGCTCTGTTTATGGGCCTTGTAACAAAGCCAGCACGTATGGCAATCTATGATCAATATCAGTGGAGCAGGATAAAATTTAGAAGCTTGGTGGACAACAAAATCCACCAGCTCATGTACAGGCCTAGTGAAATTGTAGGTAGCATTCAAGAAACGATACAGCATGTGAAAGGAGTGGAGTCGAATGACAAGTTAGCAACAAAAAGAGCATCATTAGTTATGGCTCTCGGGAAGGTCAGGCATGGCAGCAAAAGATTAGCTGCAAAGGTTTTAGGAATTCATCCAACGGATTGTTCTACAGCTAAGAAGCACCGCGTTGCAATTAGTAATAATAAAAACACAATGGGCTCTTGATGGACGGAAGAAGAGAAAGGATTCCCTGAGTTAAGAAGTGATTGAAAAGGTTGTGGATTATTGGACTAACTACACCAGAGTTTCTCTTAACTTCAAGGACGTTAGATCTGGTAGGGGAGAACATCCTGAGCAGCCAACACATTACCTTGATGCCAGCCAGGTATAATTGATGAAAAAGTTTACTGTTTACTAGTATTTTCCAACTTTACTAGTTACTACCATTTTTTATAAGTTTGAGGTATATTGATTCTAATATTAGTTGTGTCTGCGAATCGGATTAGTCTGCAAGTGTGTTTTGGTAGCATGTTTTACTACTATAATATGGTTGATAATGGAACATTCTTTGTGCTAAGGTATAGTACCTTTACAATAATGGTGCCACTTTTAGCATGTGTTAATGTTAGTGCCAACATTAGTGATTTTGTTAATAATAGTGCTAACGTTACTAATTTTGTTAATGTTAGTACCAGTGTTGGTAGTTTTGTCAATGTTAGCACTACACTAAATCTGTAATTAATAAAGCCAACTTAGCACTTTGCAATGCTTTCAGCCCAAAATACTAGCAGTTGTTAGTAGTTTGGTTTGCTAAGAGTTGTGCTGTAATACTAAAGGAATCAATAATTAGTTCTAAATTGATTAACATTTGTTCCACTAATGATATTCATACTAGCATTAGCATTTACTAAATAGTTTTTTATTCTTATTTTGCAGACATAATTCTTCACTAGTTTCAAGCAAGACAATCCAAATGTTCAAATCAAGCAGAGAGCCAAGAAGCTAAAGCCTTACTTTGTTGTAAAGCTATCTGAATTCAATACCTACTATTGCGTCTATCACGAGAGGATGTCAATGCTGAGGAAGGGGGTGAAGGACATCAGAAAAAAGTCCACGGTGCACGTTGCAGATTGCACATGTGCTTACAAAATATGTGACCAAAAGGCAGGCCAGGTAGGCTGCAATGCAGGAAGACATGTTTGGCAGTCTAACAGTGACATGCTTAGGAGCATAGTTTGCCCAAAGCCTGAAGGTAATGAGTGGCACAATGATGCATGCTTGTCAAGAACCTGCGGCAAATGTGATGTTGACGAAATGGAAAGGTGTCCAAAAGAAGAAACAAAGGACAGTACCCAAAAAATTGCTTGGGAGAACATGGACTACATTGAAATTGGTAAGGATAAAAATGGTAAATCTAAAAACAGAATTAAGCATCAGTATTTGCAGACTTCACCCAATGTTTTGATGGAAAAATTCAGATCCAAGGCAAAGGAAGTTGTGACACATAATTTCAGGTATAAATGGCAGCAAGCCATATTTAGAAAACTACTAAACAGGTTTGCTGATGATACCAGTGTATTAGTGATCGACTTTGCAGAGAATTACTCTTTCAAGGGGTAGAATGAAATTTAGTCGAAGCATTGGCATAATGAGCAGATCACTATACTTGTGCACCTCACATATAGAAGGGATCCAGAGACATAAGAAATCATAAAGGAAAAATATTTTTATATATCTGATGACAGAAAACATGATACTTTGTTTGTGCAGCATTGTTTTCTCTTACACATTAGTGGATGCAAGAGAAGGGAATTACTTTGAAGAAGCATTATGTCCTCTCAGGGTGCAACCTCACAATTCAAAGGTAAAGAATCATTTTACTTCGATGCTAGATTCAAGCGTGTAACAGGTTTAGACATGATATGGAATTTTTGGTGCTCTGGACAGAGAAAGGGAGAACATGATGGTGTAGGACCAGTGATAAAAAGGGCTTTGAGAGTTGTTTGAGAGTAGCACAGTTGAAGGGCATCAAGATGACCAATGCACATGAGGTGGTGGAATGGCTTATGCAGTACATGTCAATAGCAGCACCCACGACATATAAGAAGAAGATCCAAATTGTAAGTAGAACTTTCTGGGGGGTTGAAGTAGGACAAGTGGGCAGAAAAAAATCAATAGAAAGCACGTCCTATTGAAGGATCCAGAAACCTTCATTGTTTTCATGAGTGCTCAAATCACATACGGTCAGAAACCTCTCTTGCTTTTGCACAGATTGTTTAGATTTGAATTGAGAATCTTGCCCCAATTCATCACATACTAAGAAGTTTGTAGTTGTGGTACAACCCATCAAAGCTATTATTGAAGAAGTGCATGATGAAGGAGAAGAAGTAGTATGTGTTGGCAGTGCTGACTTATGTAGCCTGCAAATATCTGTAGGTGAATTTTTGCAGTGGTGGCTCCAAATGACAATCACGTGAATATGAAATTCTACCTCATCCTATGTACCAAAATTAAGTACTTGGTGTTAGAAGACTTTGTACAGATATGCATGGGCAAAAATTTGTGGAAGGGGATGAGATCATAGAAGGGACATACTATGAGAAGTTGGTCAATTCTAAATCCAGCTATAAGTTTTATAGAGAAAATAAGGCAACAGTTTATGCTTCTCAAGTTGCAAGAAACAAAGTGAGATTTGGTCAAGCAAAGCATCTTGTTAAGCGGGGAATGGTTTACATTCTAAGTGCCAAAGAGGAAGAAGACATTCTAGAGAGGATTCCTACATTGTTGGAATAGTGGAAGAGAATTGTGTGAAGGGAAGTCTACCCTCCAAAAGTTAAGTTGTGAATTATCACTACTTATATGAAAGTAAAGAAGTTCACATTTTGTATTATCATTTTGATATGTCAATTCCAATATGTAACAAAACAACAGGGGGTTCCAGGGGGATTTAATATCGATGTATAAATGACCATGGTCGAAACTATAGACCATATTCCTAAAACAATTAAGTGGGTTAACCATCATTCAAATAAATTGGGATTATGTCTGGTCCCAAATCGCGCCGTATACGCCTATTATAGGCCACATTAAAGCATTAATGGTATTTTTTTCTTGGCGCAATTTTTTCCTTGGAAGCGGTAGTTTGTGTTGGTTTTGATTAAAATTGAAAATTCTGATGTT
>JAANSK020259107.1:0-12532 GCA_011763485.2 Isoetes engelmannii | reverse complement strand
CCCTCTGATATTCATAAGCCAAAATAAACCTAAAACCAAAAGCCCACCATCGACTGCCCATTTCCTGAAGCAGATTGTATCCCTCAAAAGATTGGTACCAGAGTTATTCAACAACGCAACATTCTTGCAGAAATACCATAGCCTCTTGGGCTCTACACAAATGGTGAAGAAACCCTAGGCGCCATAGCCAGCACCCCCACACACCAGAGAGAGAGAGAGAGAGAGAGAGAGAGAGAACACTTTCACATGATTGGTTTTTTAGTGGGAGAGATGATGAGAGATGATGAGAGAAGCGAGAGGGAGGTGAGAGTGGCAAAAACCCACTCTCACCTTTTATGGCCCGAGAGGCGTTTTTTGGCCTAACTGAGAGATGGGCCATTTCCCATCGGGTTTTAAGTTTGGCCTCTGTCGTAATGTTTTTCGGTTGTTAAAGAGGCATCCCATATTTTCCCACTTCCCCTGCATTCTGGCGGTGTTGCCCGAGGTTCGTGGCGCAATTGCGAGCGGATCAGGACGTCTTGAAGCGAGGTAAGCATTGGAGCGCATGTAGCTCGTTATATAACAAGGTTACCTTGACATTTCTTTTGTTTCAAAGGACTTGTCATTCATTCATCCCTCAAGTAGCAAATTCTCATCCACATAGTTCAATTTGTCACCCTTTCCATGAAAAGCCCTTGCAGAAGCACAATCTCTATTTTGAAAAGGTGAATGAGAAATTAAAACATTACTTGCGGCATAAACACCAATATTAGCAGCAATAATAGTCACATTTGCGAAAAGTAGTACCCTAGCCGCAAATGCAGAGGCACAATCTCTATTTTGAAAAGGTGAATAAGAAATTAAATCATTACTTGCGGCATAATAACCAATATTAGCAGCAATAATAGTCACGTTTGCAAAAAGTAGTACTCTAGCCACAGTAGCATTTACAACAAAAGCAGCACTGTTGGTGGGGTGGCAGGTTTTTTGTTTGGTGCTTGTTTGAAGACACATACCAATTTGCAGCTCTACCAACTTGTCACATGTCTCTCGTTCGTGTTAATTCATGGCATTATGACTACTGATATAAGACGGTCAAAGTATAGTTCCATTTAGCTTAGTGCATGGTTAATGATGGCATTTCTAACAAAACCATGAGCTTGACAACTTAATGAGTTGAACAATGTTAGTTAAACACAAGGAAATCACATTTAATTCATAATTAAAGACGGGCACTTAAAGATATCTTTAATAGAGGGATGGACATGGGTGTTGACACATTGCACCATCAAAGAGTATGATGCTTCAGTAAAAGCATAACCTTCCCCTGAGGTGATTGAAGGTATAGGTGGATATGATCCAACAAAATCTCCCTCATACAAATGATTATCATAATCACTATATTGCGTATTATATGATCTTGATCATCTAGGCCCTCAAAACCTGCAACATTGTCAACATTCTCAAAAGCGAAATCATTCATATTTTTTTTCGAACCATATATGGACGAATCCATGGAGGCATTATCTTCACCTCCCCCATACATGTTGAGCTTCAAATCCATTAGATAAATTACAGCATCAAAGGAACACTGCATGGATGAATCGTGGAGGAAGAGATTACAATGAGCAAGACTCGAAATGTGAGGTTTTATAGGCATTATATGGAAGCCTCTCTACATTTTCTAAGAAAGAAACTATTATATACTAGCGTGCACCTAGATGGACGTGTGTATTAATGAGGACTTCTTGTGAATCTTGGCAGTCGTGCACATTAATGACTATTTCTTTTTTTATTTTTTAAAGCAAACCTCCCCAATTTTCTCCAATTGGAAACTGTTAAGTTGGCCTGGGTCCAGACAGAAAGGCTTGAGCAAATTCACCGATGGTCAGTTATCTTGAGCACTCAAGAAGTCTGCCAACTGCAGCGTCACGTGGAATTTACAGGAAATCGAAGGGGGATTTTGCTAACTCAGAACAAGGATCTCAAGTAATTTCTGAACACTTAGACGAATATGACACACTCAATAAATTTGAACACTTGAAAGACTTAGATATTCGGGCAAGATTTCATAGTCAATGAAATTCGAACACTTAGTCCAATTCAGAAGAAGGTAATGAAAACTTTATTGAACGTTTGAACCAGAAAATACATCTCAAGTGAGGATCATATATGTAGAAGACACAATACAAAGAACAGTTGAGGAGGGAACAGGGAGCTGTCGGAAACTAAGGGCTCGATCAAAGACTTTCGTACCCTTTGTCGATCTAAAGCATGTCTCTTTATAGAAGGCAGGAGTTTCGCCTCATGATGGCGCACATCCTGTAGTTGAAGATGTTCAGAGATCTGTACTTGAAGAATCGGTACTGGCAAAATTTGAGATGCCACTAAGAGAAATGATGACGGAATATCTATACTTCCCCGTGGGATCTTCCGTGGTGGCCGCCATGTTCGTACCTGTGCCCAAAATCGTGGGCAAAATCGTGGTCATGGGCGTGTCCGTGGTTGTGGTCGTGGGAGCAACTGTTTGTGTTTTTCATGTTCTGCATCATGCTGCTTCCCGTGGCGTTGGACCTATGGCTTTCGTGAAGAAGACCATTTGTCATAGTGGCCTTCGTATAACATGGATGTAGCGTCAATGTTAACACCACCCCCCTCTGAAACATATCCCAGTGTGGCAAAAATTGGGGGAGTCTTTTCTGGAGGTGGCCAAGAGCCAGGAGTATCTTTGGCCACATGCTCTAGTAAACTGTGTGGGCAGACGGGCCGATCATAATATGATTGAAAATGCCATCGCTATACATGATCACTCGGATTAGTAAGATGAGCAATGCCTTTGCTGGTGCCAATGAGGAAGTCCGTGCACAACATGTCTTCAAAAGCTTCATGAACCAGGGCAGTGACTTCACGGCATCTGCGAAGGAGAAGATCCTATATATCATATTTCGATAAATCAGCATTAGAGTTGAAATGGTACACCTGCAGTTCGTGTAGGATCACAAACCTTCTTGAGCATATATGAACCAATGTCTTGTTGGTGCTCTTCGCCAAACCATGCTTTGTGGATGGTATGCAGTGCTCTTGCTATGATGGATCCATAAATACTGAGTGAGAGCAGAAATAATGCGCTTGACAAAATGAACACTCCCGTCGCTTACCAATTCTACAGGGCAACCAAACCTAGTGATGACCTGATTATGGAACATCTTGGCCATGCTTGCAACCGTGTTATTAGGTAGGGCACATGCGTCCACCCATTTGGTGGCATAATCAATTAATACCAAGATGTATCGAGCGCGGGTGTGCTGGGCAGGAGGATCAACAATGCCAACAAATTCCACCCCCCACATTGCAAAGGGAGTTGGAACTGTTAGATTGAAGTGGACAGGCATCCCGAGCTGTGGGGCGCCCCATTCTTTGGCATAGATCACACTGTCGTGCAACCCGATGTGCATCTTTGAAAAGAGTCTGCCACCAATATCCTGCCAGAAGCAACTTTCGGGCAGTGTTATCCTACTAAAATGGCCACCACCGGGTCCAGCATGGGCCTGTTGGAGCAGCTCATAATGTTCATGAGATTAGACACATCTCCGCAGCACTTGATCAGTGCCTGCACGTATATAATATATCTTCGTTCATGGTATGGTAGCGAACTTCTCTGATAAACTGAGCATGGATGGCCTGGTTTTTCGCAGTAGACAAATGCAAATCCTCAGACGAAGAAAGACCATATAAGTAATATTCGTCTTTTGACAAAGCCGAGCCTCTTTTCGTATTCTGATTCGTGTGCACGGTCGTGGCTGGTGGCGTGCTCGGATCCGTGGTTACAGTCGTGGCAAGAAAAATGGGAGCATCAGGAAACGAGTCATTTGTTCCCACCAAGGATCATCATTATGAAGTCTTGACAGATAATCTGGGACTGTATGAGATTTGCTCGACTTATGAATGATTCCAAAAGGTGCAAACTCCTGTAACAGTAAAATCCATCGAGCAATTCTACTCGTGGGTGGTCTTATTGATCAGGTATAACAAAGCTTGGTGATCAACAAAAAATTTTATTTGACTCCCCAAAAGATAGTGTCTGAATTTCTTTACAGAAAAGATGAGCCCAAGGGCTCATCTTTCAGTGGTAGTATAATTCTTTTCAGCTTGATTTAACTTGCGACTGGCAAAGCGGATTGGTTTATCTGATTTCGCAAAAAATAGCTGAGTCAATACGGCACCAATAGCAAAGGCAGAGACATCTACATACACATGAAAAGGCTTATTCCAGTCAGGTGGAGTATGGACAGGAGCCTGAGTGACCAACTGCTTTAATTTTTCAAAGGACTCTTCGGCCTCTGGGGACCATTTTCAAGAGCGTTCATCTCTAGTGAGCTTATGAAGAGGGGCCGCCACAAGAGCAAGATCCGGAATGTAAGTGTTGTAGTGGTTGATCTTTCCCATGATAAAGCTGCGAGTCTCCTGGATGTTCCTGGGTGCACGGGCCGACATGATACAACTGATCTTAGTCGGGTCTGTGGTTATGCCCTTTTGACTAACCACATGGCCCAGGAGTGCCCCAGAGGTAACACAAAAAGAGCTCTTCTTCGGGTTCAAACTGATTCCCATGTCTGCACACTGCCGAAAAATTTGAGCAAGCTTGGAGAGATGTGTAGACCTGCTACTATAAGTTGAGAAATCGTCCTGGAAAAGCTGCAAGAAAGGGTTAACGGACATGAAGTCCCAAAAAACCCTTAACATAATCCTCTGAATGTACTTGGTGAATTTGACAATCAAAAGGACACGACTTTATAGGCGTACGTCCCCCATGGCGTGGTGAACATCGTCTTCAACTGATCATCTTGTCGTATGGAAATTTGGTTGTATCCTAAAAAACCGTCATGAAGGAGTATATTTTGTGTCCTGCAACATCTTCCAGGACTTGATCAGTAAAGGGCAGTGGATTATGGTCTCTTTCAGTGGCCGCATTCAATTTTTGGTAGTCCACACAGACCCTAATCTTCCCATTCTTTTTCAAAACCACGACTATGGTGTTGACATATTCAGAATGCTTAACTTCATAGATGAGTCCATTGGTTAGCAGCTTATGAATTTCACCTTCGACACGGTCCTTGAAATTGGAATTTATCTGTACTAGTGTTGATAAAGAGGCCAGGCATCTAGTTTCATGGGAATAGATAGTTGCCCAAGGGCAGGATCAATCCCACGGAGATCAGAGTAGTTCCAGGCAAAGATATGATGAAACTCTGTCACCAACTTGAGCAAATCAGCGTGGAAGACATCTTGAAGACCTACAACAATTTTCACAGATTGATCAAAACCAATGTCGACAACCTCCAAGGGAGGAGTATCATTGTGCAGTTGTAAAATGGATTCCACTAGCGTGTGTGCAGGTGGGTAAGCAAGCTCAAGTGGATCAGAAGATGTGGTGGTAAAAAAGAGAGCAGTGGCAGATGACTAATTTGAGTTACAATGAAGATAAATAGGTGGAGATGGCAGTCAAAATGTAGAAGAAGGAGATGAAGAAGAAGGTAAATCGGTTGCAGATGATAAAGCCGGATCATTTGAGACAATATCAACATGATATGAATTCAACACAGGTGAGTTAGGCAAAACAGTAGCTGAAGAAGCAGATGAAGGATCTAGAAGATCAGTGTTGGAAGCAGAAGAGAGTGGAATAATATCAAGATGGTAGGAATTATGCAACTGAGGATTGAAGAGAGCAGCAAGGGTCTCTTCACTATAGAGTTCCTTATTCGCCCACGGATCGGGAGCATTTGGTGATTGAGTGGAACAGGAAGCTGCCATGGCAGTATCATTGTCGGGATCGCTATATGAAAAGTGTCCCTCCTTGTGCTCAATGGAAATTATCCTGCCCGTGGTGAGATCCAGCGTGGCCGTGTACTTGGCATCAGAAATTTCCAGCACATCTTGTTGCCAATTATGCTGTCCTTCAGCCTGACGTAGAAAAGGATGACCCACCAACATCTCATAATCCCGGAGGTCCTGCTTAGGTTGCAGAACCCCAAAATCCAGGGTGAATTTTAGCTCGCCAATGTGTAGGTCAACATTCTTTGTAATGCCCCGTGGATTGGCAATTACCTCATTAGACAATTTGATGTCGTAGGCAGGTGTATGCAAGAATTGCAGATGCAAGCGCCTTTTCAACCGATCGGTTATGAGGTTGACTGCACTACCCCCATCAATTTGCACTTGGTTAATCCTATGCAAGCCACCATAAGCGTCCATTGTCGTGCTAGTGGTACCCACGACTCCCACCAGTACAATTGGATGACGGCTGGAAGGTGCAAAGATAGGACAAATGAAATGAAGAGTGGAGAGAACTGATGAAGATTTTGATGTTTTGAAAGATATGAATGAGCTCGGCAGGAAGTGTCAGGTAGATAGAAAAGAGTATTCCTCCCCAATGCATACGTGCATGTGCATATATACATGTGTATACTCCCCATATACGATCATGTAGACACCACTCCAACACACCACGTGGTGACTCACACCACAGTGGTCTCATATACCACCCCAACACTCCTGTAAATGTATGTGACCTTCCTCCACCTGTTCAAGCTACACCACCACAACCTACGCGAGGCCGTAGGCTCCCTCTATCTGATCAACTCACACCGTCCCCGATACAAATTACTCCACCCCCACAAGTAAATGTACGTGGACTTCCTCCACCTATTGAATTACTCCTCCTCTTATTCATAATAGTCCTCCTGTTCACAGATAAAGATGCAGACTTCCTCCACAAGTAATTCTTCTCCCCCATACACTATTTACCGTAGAATATTATAAGCTCTTTATGACTAACAATTGCTTTTGAATGTGCAGCTAGTCTGCACACGACGAAAATGAAGGTGTGAATATTTGATACAACCTGTTGTATGCCAACACAAGAAATCTAATGCCCTTGCTGATCATTAGGTTCTTACAGCTCCTTATCATGCTAGCTCATATGGTTTAAATTCACCATTCAAATAAATCTCATATTTGAAAGATCAACTTATCATACAATTTAGATCATCAATGACTTAGGTATATAATTTCAAGCTTTTGAACAAAAATTTGTCTTTCGCTTCATTTATTTGTGCATTCCAGACCTACAACCCTTACTGTTGCTTTCTCTGCCTATAGTACAAGAAGGAAATGCGACCATACAATATGAGCTTTATAGTAGTTAGAACACTTGAAACTTGTAGAACCCGGCTACATCTGCACCAATTTTATCAGTGCAATAAGATCTCTCAATATCCATCTCGACATGCTATCACATCC
Organism: Isoetes engelmannii; assembly: GCA_011763485.2. NCBI lineage: Eukaryota > Viridiplantae > Streptophyta > Lycopodiopsida > Isoetales > Isoetaceae > Isoetes > Isoetes engelmannii. The sequence goes on along the minus strand of JAANSK020259107.1, from coordinate 5,254 downwards.
AAGAAAGCGCAACAAAACTCAAACTTGTCCCTTCCCTATTAGATTGGATAAATTAAGCTTCATACAATCTAGTGAGTAGATACATACAATTGTGTCAAGTACTTTGTCGACTAACATCTACCACTCAACCCTACATATGAGATTGTCTTATATCATAATTTCCCCTTTCGTCTCTAATACCAAAACTTCTTGGAACATGAAGGATTACAACGCAAATTATTATAGCCATTCTTATCTGAATGATGCTGCCGGATAAAATTGCTTTTCTAACATGTTTGCCTCATGGCGATTGGTAGCATTACCTATTACCTCAAAGAGGAACATGTTAGAAATGCCTCCATACTTCTCAACATCTTCAACCATTTGTTTATTTGGCTTCTTCATCTGTTGTTTCATATGTTGACAAGGATTTGACGTTTGCCCTGTATATTTCGTCATGTAACGCAATAGATATAAATAGGGTTCAATATCAGGCATCCATTATCTGAAAAAACAAATTTGTACATATGTAAATGGGGGAAAAAAAAGAAAGAAAAGAAACAAACTAAGACCCCAACAAAAAAAAAACTAGCAGTAAAGCGGGCTTGGGGTGGAGGACAGGTGAAGAAAATAGGGAGCAATAGAAGGTAGAACTAGAGATCAGTTAAGTTGGGTCATCGGGGACAAGTGAGAAGGACACCAAGTGACTATTGTTTTCACAAAGTCTGTTGCATCATACTGGGAGTCTTTGCATCTTACGTTATAATTCCATTTATGAGAAGACGAGGCCTCAATTTAAACCTAGGACTAGACTTGGAGTGATGAGATATTGGTTAGTAGATCAAGCCTATGACTAGACTTGGAGTGATGAGATATTGGTCGTTCTAGTAGATCAAGCATGTGGAAAAAGTAATCTGTGCATTGGACAATGGTAACTCTACTTATGAGAATGAAACCTTCAATCACAACTGTGGCAATTTATAGTGATAGCTCTATTTACATATGAGAATTGAACATTCCATCAACAAGATTTTGATTATAGGCCGAACCCTAGAACAACAATACATATATACAATTAATTACACCTTTGCTTTTATATTCTCACATAATATTAGATGGATTCCACATTCTTGAAGGGAAATTTGTAGCTTGTGTTTTAAACATTACTTCATTTAGGCTCTCAATTCTTTGTTTTCTCTTCAATTCCAATTATTCTTTGGATTGTGATGATAATAAAAAAGAGGTGTTTGCCCATGTCATTTTTGTTGAGATAAATACTACATACATTGTCATAGTAGGGTTTTAAAACTATTATTAGCAAATAGATTTCCAGTAATAATCCTTTCAAAGGTTCTCACTTTGGAACATTGTTCGAAGGTCCGATAGTTCCAAATAGTGGAAACATTGTGTATTAGTTTTCCTCTAATGTTCCCTTTAATAACATAATAACACACATTGGTTAATTGCACACATTAACGAATGTAATTCTTGTCCACTTTGTCAAAAAGTACCTTGTTATTTTTCACACTTGGATTAAAACAAAACGTCATTCCTACAATCATTGCTACAATCATTGCTACTATGGATTGTGGCTCTATAGACTCTAACCTTCCTGGATTGTGGCTCTATAGACTCTAATCTTCCAAAATGATAATTATTCTACAAATGGGCACATTAAAATAGCTTCTTCCCTTTAGGTTGCAATGGCAAGCAACATTTTGGCAATTTTATTATGTTCTAGGATTAGCTTTTCAATTTCCATCAACAATCATGTCATGCAATTGTGCCATGCTGCAAGCGATATAGCAAATAGCAAAGTATAGAAGAATCTAGATGGAGGATACATCCTCCACTTCACGTATGTATAAGCCACTTCACGGATATACTAGATGATACTAGATGATACATCAATTGTGCAAGGAAAGTTATAACTTGTTTGTGGCTCATGTTGTGCAAATGCTACAATTGTGGTTCAGGAAAACAAGTCATGCTAGTGAATGTTCTTGAAAACTCTATAGCATCTTGTAGACTTCCATCCTTGACAACCAGTCCGTAAAAGTCCTGGATCTTTGCCAGGTTTGCCCCTTGACTACAACCATCAAGAATGCTAATGAAGGTAACTTTGTCTGGCTTATGCCCTCAAGCTGCATCTACTGAAATTGTTGCATTTTCTGCTAGCTCCCATCCTCCAGCACATCCAACAATTATGACATTCCATGATACCAAATTACTATGAGGCACATTTTGACTAGACCTAAAGCTTTAACCATTTTCTACTTTAGCAGTAATCATGGTGTTCCAAGATGCTATATCATGCCAAGACATCTGCTACGAATGGTTCAAGGCTTCTTGCACCTGTCCCTACGCTACTAAAACTGTATTCTACAAGGTCTTGAAAAAATTCTCCGTCTTTTTCAAAAACTGCGTCCTTCATAAGACCTGAAATAAGGGCAGTCCATGAAACCACATTTCTTTCTTTGTGACATTTGCTGGAAGAAATAGAGCATCTTAGATATGTGCCTCATAAGCAAAACTCACGAGTATGCATAGCATGAAAACACATTTCTATAAGCTATTTGTTCAAAGAGATAGAAAGCCTCATTACCCTGTCCACATATAAAATTGCTGTCCACATATAAGAGATGGTCCAGGAGACTACATCACATTAGAGGCTTCTTCAAGCTTTTGCTGCCACATATAATGCCTTGTAACATATTGTCAAATACTTGTCTAGCATCCAGAATAGAACTACACTTGCCATAAATACGTTTTCCTCTCAAGCACCTCTAACAATGTAGGCATGATATTCTTTACCCGAAGGAAGCACCCTTGCATTCAAAAAGTTTTTTAAATGTGTCTGATGTAACTTCTCTTGGTAACAGCGGTGGTGTGTGGAAAAGCACCATGTTCAGCAGCCCAAATGTTGTTTATCTCTGTGAGCAAAGATGATCACCATTAGGGGATCCTAAATATATTCATAAGGACTTGGAGTACCGGGGCCTAGAATCCTCAAGTGAAGAAGCAATCCAAGAATAAAAACCCTCTTAATCTGTAGTTTTTTATTATGCGATTGTTTGGACACTCTAACCTATCAACCAGAGGAGGAAGAAGAAGGTAAAAACATCAGATCCCATCCTGATCATATCCGACACCCATCTCCACGAAAAGGAGTTCCATCTGCTGAAGAAGCTGCATATCTGATGTAGCCATGGCACCGCTCACCAACTTTAAATTTCTTCTTGGAAATGCATGCAGAGGAGAAATTTAGATTGCCCAGACTTAAGATATGTCAAATGATACATGGAAATAGAAAATCTAGGTCAAGTTCGAGTTACAGTAATCGATCTTCTTCTGCTACAACTTGAATTTATGTCCATCGTTTTCAGATTGGAGGTTTGACGTCCACCCAAACACATTTGATTCTATTATTTGGGCATTGGACTTTCTTTGTGGTTTCAAAATACATGTAGCCCTCAGTTTCCATCTGCATGCAAGAAAAATTTTACTATGAGTCACAACATCTGTCTTACCACCTTTCATTGCATAAACTCAAGGTATTTTCTAGCTATCTGAAAATTGCGCTTCCATCAAGCTTCCACATTTGGCATACATGTGTTGAAGACAAGTTATGATGCCTTTATACCTTGGATGTAATGGCATCACCTCTTTTCACTGTTATGTTTTGAAGGAATTTCAATTCAGAAATTGTTGTATCCTTTTGTGGAAAGGAGAAAAATGAGAAAACAATCAGCATGAATGCAGAGATGCTGGATGTAGCAGTCATGGCCAAGCAACTGGTGCACCTGAAAGAAAGATAGAAGAAGATCATGTTGTAAAGCATTTGTCTGCAACAACAGACATGCTGCTTACAGGGCATGTCACAGTGCTAAAAGCATGCAACATTATCAACTTACAACTAGCAAAAAATATTAAAAGATAGATCCAAATGAAGAGCTTTGCATAACTCATTATATCAATAATTGCCCTAGCATCTTGGATATTATACTGCATCAATCACCGTCAAAAAGCATCGATATCATCATTTTAACAACATACTGGCTGCACTCATAGGAGAGGGTCTAGTGGATTGAACTAAAGGTTGTGCACCAATATAGATAGTTGTCAAGAGTTCTTAAAGCTTTGAAGAAATAACATATAGAATGCTCAAGTCATGCAGGCTGAACAGTGAGCGGCAGGTGAGGTAATTGAACAAGTGTAGGAACAATGAAGATGAGATAACATGTCGCAGATTTGAATAGCTATCTGGTGTATTAACAACAGGAACAACTTGAAAATGTTATTTTGTAGAAATTGTTAGATACTCAACTCCTTCGATGCATTTTTGTTTCGAGATGCTTGTAACAAGAACTGAACCCTGCCATCTAAATAAGGCACAACGCATTTTACCTCTGATTTTGCAAAGCTCCAGGCACTTCAAATGCAGCTCCTGTCAAATCATGCCTTGATTCTAATTCAAATGCAACTCCAGTAAATTTGTAGTGTCCCCATTCATAAATTTTTGTCAAGCTCTTGTGCAAAGAACCAGTGCAAGAGAGACCATATTCTTCAAGCAAGCATTCAGGCTGCTTGCTTGAAGAATATGGTTATACTGTGATCTATTATATTTAGGGTAATGAAGAAGCATTTGGAAAACGTAAGGGCAAGGATTAGAAGGAAAATAATGTTCCTCGTCGGATTGCCATGGTCGAAAGAAGCGGAAGAAGGGGAAGGGGGCTCGCTCGCTTGCGATTTTTGTGAATTGGGGTTAGGATTGAATGACGTGAGCATGAATTTTTGGGAAATTTCTAATTTTCTCAGTCGTCGATGCAGAAATTAGAAAATCGGATGGCAGGTATCACTTTCGGCTGATGTTTCGTGACACGTGGATAAGCTAGAATTCAAGTATTCAGGTGACCTCGGGTTAGGCAACCCTGCTAAAAAAAAATGTTTTGTAAATAACAAATTGGATGAAAGCATAAATAATCTATATAATGCCTTCATTCATTAATCACAAACAACATATACCTCCATCAACAATGCAAAAAAAAGGGAGGGGGGAGGCTCAATAACAAATATATTGATGCTAAAACATAACCATCATAAATGCAAAAAAACTCAATAAAAATATATTGATGTGAAATGAGCTAAATATTATTATTCAAAAAACTGTAGTTCAAATATTTTGTTTTTTTTTTTCTTCTTTTTTTTTTGAAGAACTTATCTCAATAAATTAAAAGAATATCAAGAATACAAAGCGAGTGAGGAGAAAAAAGAG
>JAANSK020259096.1:0-12534 GCA_011763485.2 Isoetes engelmannii | reverse complement strand
GCCACCGAGGCTGGCGGCTCCGCCGAAATTTTTTTCAGGCGGAATTTCCGAGCCCTGAAAATTAACAAACGTAATAACAACCAGCCGGGATTACGTACCTGAAACAATTCCGGCATGGTGACGTGGCAATGATATATAGTTAATTTGTGACGTGGCGTTCTTTCTTCTTTCTTTTCGGCAATGCTGTTTTCTTGGTTGCAAGCTCCAGCGATGGCGATCTCCGGTGTCAAGGGGGATTTTCGGCCACCATGAGCTTCAGGTGAGTCGCTGCTTGGTAATGCAGCGGCTCCATTCTTTTTTCTGTTGTTTTTTTGTATTTAGGTTAACATTTGTTTTGTTTTTCTTTCTATGCAGTTTCTTTAGGCGTAGAGGCCATTATTTTGCGACAGTGGAGTATCTGAGGCTTGCTGCAAGCTTTTAGTGGAAGTTTATACTAGTTTTGCTGGAGGATTTTAGTTTTGTTTTGGTTCATTTGGGGTTTTACATGAAGTTTTAGTTCATCGAGGTTTTACATGAAGCTTTGGTTCATTCAGGATATTACAGGAATTCATTCAGGGTTTCAACACCGAAAATAGAGTGCCGGATTATGCGTTTCTGATCCCAGAAACATGCATGCAGAGGGTCTTTAAAATTAGTTTTCAAGATTGTGAAACTTCTAGCTGGAGTTGTTTTGTCCGCCTTACAGGATCCGGCAGACATCCTTCTATTTTGTAGATGAATCTTTCTTAACAAAGGTCATTAGTAGAAGGCTTATAAGCTGGTTATGGCTCTGCCGTTATTGGCAGGGGGTTCAAATCCCCAAAGACTTCTGGACGGTTTTTCCACAGGCCCGGCTCTGATCGATTTTTGCTGAGAAGAGCGATGAATCTCTGATCGACGGACCAAGATATCTCTATCCTGTATGTAGATCCTATGGTAGAAAGATTATGCCTTATAATGTATGTATACATATATCATGTATACACATGTTGTGTATGCATGTCATGCACTATTTGAGTTGTCATATTACCAATGGTTGAACATAAGCTTACCACTTGGTTGTGATATTATCACCAATAATGCTATTAGTTGTGTGTATATGAATCAAGAGATCTCTAGGCTGGTTGTAGATTCTATTCTAGAAAGATTATGCCTTACTGTATGTATAAATGTGCCATGTATGCATGGTCATTCACTATTTGGTCATGCTTACCGCTAGACTACGAGGAAGGTGCTAGCTATGTCTAAGAAATAAGGAACAAAGATCACGAGGAATTTCAGACTATCATTAACCACTTGATAACATCATATGTATGACCTGCATTTTGCCAGACTCACGGCCCCTACTACATACATAAGATTGCAATATTTTTCTGGGCATGTTTGTTGTGGTCAACTTATGGCAGAAAAGCTAGATCTATTCTTTACATGCATATATATACACTTTTAGGCCAAGATTGGTCAACTGCTAGATGTTACGTGATCTTACATTTGTTTAATTACACATGTTTGTACTATTGGTTATTTACTTCATGTCACCCACATAGCCGAAGTTCGAGACGTTACCTGATCTGGTTGAATCTCTGCATAAATTTACTTCCAGTAGATTTGATAAAGATATCGATTAAATTGGATTACAAGTGCATGTCTATTCTTATTTGTTATTTTCTAGATTTTATATCACTCTTGACTTGTAATTTGTGGCATTACACCATCATTATAACAATTGAATGGATGAAGTACATCATAGGAAACATGGTTTGCATTAATAAACTAACCACAAGAAAAACATGAGGAAGATATTTAGAAGAAACAATAATTTTCCTTCCAACAAATATAGTTGTTTTCAAATAAAATTGTGCTAGTCCATTAAAATGAGATACGTTAAATACTAGAAACAAATATAATGCACTAAACAAATATGTATATAGATGAAGTAGTTGCATTTGCAACTTGTGTTCGAACAAAATTGTTGTTGGTCCATTCTAATGTGGTATGTTAAAGCGTGTAAGACGTAGAGTAAGAAAATTACTACGCTTATAGATAAATAAAAGAACAAAAGAGAACAGAAAAGGCAATATAGAATCGAATGGAATCTGCCACCACCAAGGTCACTGGTTCAAGTATGACCATCATCAGTCTAGTAACAAGGACTTTACAATCCAATGTCATAAGTTCGAGATTGGTCATATGTAATCTATCGTCATATGGAGTTGCTCTAGATTGGCTTCCTATGAATACATAAACTATACGAGATCTTGCATAATGAACAAATTATCTCAACTACTCCAATTACCAAAAAAAAGGGGGGGGGGGGGGGGGGGGATGAAAATTTATGTTTATAAAATGGCTTAAGATATTCTTACCTTGGGTGTGAAGGTTTTGGCGGACAGTATTACACCTCACCTGCAGAGTAAGTATGCAGTCAAAATGATTATGTCACCTGCTTAAACAGATTTGAAGCATTTTTCCTTCTTTATTTTCTTGTTGCTTGATTTCTCCTCTAATACTCAACCATTTCGTCCCACTCCACTTCATGGTAATTTTGAATGGGATTTGAACTTAAGAATGCAGGTCTAATCTAAGAAAAGCGAGATGATGTAATGTAAAAAACTAGGCGAAATCATAAGTTTTTTCAATATCTAGCATAATAACATGGTTTGTTAATGGGCAAAAATTGGAGTTGATCCAGAGGGAAGATGGCGCAGGTGTTTCCTACAGGCAGTGAGCGCGCTGTGAACCAGGTCGGCTGGTGGTCATCAGGTGGGGAGATCGGCTACCATGACTCCTGCGAGGTCGGATTTGCAGCCCAAGGCTACCGGATCGCCGGATTCCCATGGATTGGGATTGAAACCAAAGGAGATGGCTCGGAGAAAGGCCCCTGGGGATAAAGGGGTTGTCTTGGCGGGCACTGGGGCAGCGGACATGCCTTCCCAAAGCGTGGGTTTGGTTGTGCAGGCTGGAGTAAAGGAGATCCTAGGAGGAGCGGTGGCAGCAGAGAGACAATTGGTGCAGGGAGAAGGCCTGGATGCTGGAAAGGGTGCGGTGGTGGCAGATAGACAATTGGTGGCAGAGATGCGTACCCTATTGGCAACCCCTTCTAATGAGAGGTATGTGGATTGTTCATCTTCTCAATTTATGTATGAAACTCCAGTAGATTGTGTTTTGGAGACTGTGTTTTTGATTCCACCAAGTATGCCCCCTTTGAAAACTGGGTCTGTGATGCCCTCTTTCCCTGTGATTGGGAAGGGGTCGCTTGCAGCCTGGCGGAGCAATGACAATGTTCCTCGCATCACTCGGTCGGGGTTTTCAGATTGGATTAAGTGCAGGACTCTGGAGTGCAGGACTGCCTGTGTTCAAGAGGCTCTGAAATTTGTGGAAGATCATCACTCTGTTGACTTGCAGGCAACACTTCCAGAGAATCCATGGATAGATATTGATCATGCCAATTGAGAATCTGGTATCATTTGCAGTGTTGGGCTATTTCACTGGTTACATATTGGACACGAGCAGGTTTAGCTCTTGGCTCGCCGGGCATCTGAGGCGGGTTGGCTTGCCCAGGTATCAGTCTTTGAAATTTCTATCAAATAATTTCTTTATTATCATGTTTGAGGCAGAGTCTTCTGTCCGGCAATTGGTTAGCCGGGGGGGATACTTTGGGTGAATCATATGTGTTATATCAGTATTATACTCCAGCAATGTCCACAAGCTCTTTAACAGCTGTTAAAATCCTGTGTTGTTCCAGATTCAAGATCTTCCTCCTGATATGATGGTGCCCGATTTCTTGGTTTCTATGGCTAATGGTCTGGGTGTACACTTGGCTCATTCTATTGTGCAGGTCCCCAAGATCTGTGTTGCTCTGCCTGCTTTGCAGCATGTGCCCACTTCTCTTCCAGTGCGTAGTGGTCCATGGTACTTTCTCTTCCGGTTGAAGCCTTTGAACGGTTCTGAGATCCAGCGGATGTTCCCGTCTATAGTGCTACCATCTGATCATGTTGATGATCCTATTGATGATCATGTTGATGCTTGTGCTGTGGTAGGGGCTAAGGGTGGTCGTGCAGGGGCCCGGGATTCATCTGTTGATGCGGCAGCAGACAGAGGACCCCGTGGTGCGGTTCGTGGAGTAATTAGGAGGGGTGGTGCGGGGCGAGGCCGGGGCCGGTTTGCTGTTGGCCGCCCATTGGATGGCGGAGCCAGGGGTCGTGGTGGCTCAGGGGGAGGGCCGCATTCTTGGCCCACATGATGTGGTTGTGGCTAGGCCTGAGGACAAGAATGGGGGAGGGGCTGGTGGTCATGCTGGAGATATCCAGGTTGCGGTTTGTGCTGAGCAGGAGGAGGTTCGGAGTCTTAGAGCAGCCCAGTTGGAGGTAGAGACCAGTGTGGCACATGACTCTATGGAGGGGGTGGAGGATATTCTGGGGGAACAGTGGGAGGGGGGGCTTTGCAGGCTGTGGGTTGTCAGGCCTCCGACGTATGACCTGGGCGGACAAGGTAGATCACATTGTTGTGATTATTCTCTGACTCTAGATGATGACTCTATGGAGTTGGATGGCCTGGCGGGTAGGCATGTGGGGATCGGCACTTCTCCTCCGGGATGAATAGGTCGATCCTGAGTTGGAATGTGAGGGGGGTGTGGTCCTTTAGTAGTAAGAGGGCCCGTGTTTCTTTGGCACTTCGACAGTTGCGTCCTGATATTGTTTGTCTTCAGGAGCACAAGTGTCATAGGGGTGATATGTCCCGTTTGCTGGATATGGTGGGTAGCCAGTTTGCAGCTGTTGCTTCTTCTTCTAGGCGGACCAGCGGAGGCACTTTGATTGCTTGGAGGATGGATGTGTAGGTGACGTATTCTACAACGGATAAGTTTGGTCGTTGGGCAGTAGTTAAGTGGCTCGAGGGTGGACGGGAGTGGGGGATTGTTAATGTGTATGCTCCGAATCAGCCTTCTCAACGGGGAGCGCTATGGGCCACAATCAGGCATAAGCTGCGGAGTCTTGGGGGCTTACAGGTCGCGTGGTTGTTATTAGGGGATTTTAATATGGTGGAGAGAGTGGGCGATTGATCTGGCCCAGATACGCAGGTGGTGCAGGGTTTTGAGAGGGACCAATGGTCGCGCATGCTGCAAGATGTGGCCATGGTGGAGGTCCTTGGCGATTTGTCTTTCACTTATTGTAATAGACATATTGGGGCTGGCCGAGCGTATGCTAGGCATGATCGGTGTTATGCTTCCCTCGTTGCCCTGGAAGGCGTGCCTTCTTTGCGTAGGCATAACATTTTGTCCTCCTCTGTTTCTGATCACTATCCTCAGTTGTTGTCCAGTCTCTGGCAGATGAGGACTTTTCGGCTCAGTGCCAAGACGTGTACCTGGATACTTTCTCATCTATGAGTGGCATGGCGGGCATGGTGGCAGCTCTGGCTAGGCTGAAGCGCTTTGCCAAGGTTTTTGGTAGGCAGCGTGTGCAGCATGAGCGGCAGGAATTGGATGGTCTTTATCAGGAGTTGGAGCGGATTCGGGCGCAGCCTTCTGATGGCATTCGGGAGAATGCAGTGTTGCAGCGTATTATTGCTATGGAGCAGGTTAAGGTTCGGGAGGCGCGTGTAAAAGCGGACCTTACCTGGTTGAAGGAGGGGGACACAAGTTCACCAGTATTCTTTAGAGCAGCCAGGCAACGACGATATGCGGCATCTATGGCATACCTTGCTTTGCCAGATGGCCGGACTTTGGAGGATCGTGCTGATTTGCAGTGGTATGTGCATGCTCATTTCTCGAGGTTTTTTGCACAGCATGCACTTCCCTATGAGCAGAAGATGCAGGAGCTTGTTCTGGCAGCTGTTAAGCCATCTATCTTACCTCACCAGCGTGAGTGCTTGGAGCAAGAACTTTCGAGAGAAGATCTTGCGGCTGCATGTATGTGCATGGCCAAGGATAAGTGCCCTGGGTTGGATGGCATTCCTGTGGAGTTCTTCCAGACTTACTGGGAGTGGGTTGGAGAGTCTGTGTATCAAGTATATCTGGAGCAGTCGCATTCCTCTCGCATGGATAAGATTTTGAATACCGCATGTATTTCCTTGATTCCTAAGGTTAAGCAGCCTGCTACCATTAATGATTGGAGGCCTATTTCCTTGTTGTCCTTTGTGTATAAGATTATTGCAAAAGCCCTGGCAGAGAAGCTGAAACCGGTGTTGACTTCCTCCATCAGTAAGGTCTAGTCTGGGTTTGTTCCTGGGAGAAACATTTTGACTAATGTTTGAGCAGCTTATGAGGATCTTTATTGGGCAAGGAGAATGGGTCAAGGCATTGCTTATCTTAAGCTTGACTTTGCTAAAGCTTATGACAGTGTCCGTTGGGAGTTTTTGTCTGCTACGATGTTGGCGTTTGGGTGTGGCCCATGCTTTACTGACACAGTCATGAAGCTACACAGGTCCGCACGGGCTATGGTGGTGTGTCAGGGTGAGCCATCTGCCTTCTTTCCAATGGGCAGGGGTGTGCGTCAGGGGTGCCCTCTAGCTCCGTTTTTGTTTACTATTGTGGCGGAGGCTTTATCCCAGTTGCTTTTGGATGCAGTGGAGGAGGGCGTGGTGGATGGGCTCCGGATGCAGGATGGTAGTTAGCAGATTATTAACCAGTTTGCAGATGACACTTTTCTCTTTTTGTGGCCGAAGAGAGGAATTTGCGGAATGTGAAGCATTTGTGGAAGGGTAGTAAGCTGTCCACGACAGGTAGGATTACTGTTGCCAGATCGGTGCTTTGTAGTACTCATGTATACACAGCATCCGCAATGTTAGCTCATGAGAGTAAGATGCAGGCCTTGGACAAGATTTCGGAACTTTGTGTGAGGCGGGGATGATGAAGGAGCGGTTGTAAAGGTGGCCTGGTGGAAGTGTCTCTGCCCCCGGGAGGATGGAGGATTGGCCATTCTAGATCTGGTGTTGCATAGCAAGGTGTTGGTCTCCAAGTTTGTCTGGAGCAGCGTTGCTTTTGCAGTCTTTTCGCCATTGTCTGGCATTTGGGAAGCCGTCTGTTCCTGTGGATTTGCGCTGGGCGCTGTTCTATTGTCTCAGGCCTTTCCCACACGCATCCCCTTTTCTCACCGGGGTGTTGCGGGCTTGGGATCACGTCCGTGTGCTTTTCCAACTGGATTATGCCGATGTTTATCACCACTCCTCTCCTTTTTTGTGGGTTCCTCTGCCCTCTACGCACTTGCCCTTGGCTGCCACTGTGCATGCTCGGACGCAGGCCCGTTGGAGGCGGGCTGCCGTGCGTACATTGGAGGATTGGTATTGGGATGGCCAGTTAGCTTCTTGGGAGTTTTTTCGAGCCCGCTTTCGGCTGAGGGGCAGTGACTAGGCTATCTGGGAGCAGGTGGCGGATAGTATTCCGCTACATATACCTCTAATGCTTCAGGATGATGTGGTGGTGCAGGTTTGGAAGGTTCATCCTGGTGTTGTTGCCTCATGCTTTATACGGTCGTGCTACCGAGTGCTAGCTATTCATGGCACTTTGCCTCCTTCTGGAAAGTGGTCTCTGCAGCTTCCGGGTTCTCGCTGGTGCTCGGTCTGGACATGGACTTTCAGTACACTTCCCTCACCAAAGGTTAGGATGCTTTTGTGGCAAGTGGTGCACTGTTGTATCAGGGTGAATGCCCTTGTGAGTAGGTTTATTACGGGCGTGAACCCTCTTTGCCCTTGTTGTGGCCTTCAGCTTGAGTCTGTAGAGCATTGTCTGGTCTTATGCCCTCACTTGCAGGTTGCCTGGGATTGGGTCAGGGCTTTCTTCCAGGTCAGATTGTCTCGCCAGCAGTTGTTGCTTCATTTGTATCCTGTTGCTTGGCCCCTCTTGCAGAAGCAAGCCTTGCATTTGTGTATGGCTTGGCTGGTGTGGTTGATCTGGAAGCGACGGCGGTTGTGGATCTTTCAGGGGATTCAGCAGCCTGCGGCCTCTCTTGTTCCCCGGCTCAGGTATAAATTATTTCAGAGCTTTCTTGCGTTTCCGGGATCGACGGAGCGGAAGTTCTCTATTTGGCGGGACTTCTTGGGTATTGTGGATGGTAGTGGGCGATTTGTATAGCATTAGAGTTGCAGTTTCTTTGAGCCTATTGTGGAGTGTTGAGGTATCGCTGTCTCTTTGGGGCAGTTCTCTTTCCTCACTCGATTTGTAACATTATGATTCTTTTAATATATTGGTGATTCAGTTCTTCAAAAAAAAAAAAAAAATGGAGTTAATGTGTTTAATCTAATCATTCTCCTAAGTATTAGAACATGATGTCAGTTTGCATTGTGAGCAGGGGCAAGAATTATTTATTCCAAAGTTCATTATTTTCTAGATTACCACAACAATTTCTAGCACCTATTTTGTATCTCCAACCCGTCTCCCAAAAATAAGATCCATGTTCCATTTGTAGAGATCCGTTATTCTTAGCGCATGTCTTTGCTTTGTGATGCTTTGACAAGATTGATATGTATTTTGTGGTACGCCAACAGATTAAACAAATTCAGCCAAATGGAGATGCTAAGGAACGTAATGCCGCATCTATTCTGACAACTGTTCCCATACCACACACCGACAACTAGGGTAATGCAAAATAGACTTCGAAATAGCATGACCAATGTTGGAAGTCGAGCCAATGTGGCTGAACAGAGTCGTGAAGCATCTTCCATATTATTAATAGTCATGTTCGTCTTGTTTATTTGTTGGTGCCTCCAAAAATAACAAGTCTAGTAGAGACTTGGCAAAACCATAGTTTTGTACGTCTATGTTTCTCTTAATAGCTATCTGGATACAATACGTTTGATGTGTGGCAAGTTGAGGTAACGTTCTTAGATGTCTTGCAAGGCTCATGATCTCTTCCTTGGCGGCATCACCATCTACCTTCTGCAACTTTATAATTTCTTGAAACGCAAAAGCATTTTTGGATTTTTGATCGAAATGGTCTGCAAAAATTGCCCCATCATTATTGCTAACCACTTAAAATATTCTATTGTCTGAAAATAAACATGTTCACAAACTTAATTTAACCCTTAGACCTATCCTTTTCATTTCATGTACATCCATGAACACGTCAACTCAAATTTCATAAATACATCTCTTTATGATAGACACAATCCAACACCAAGTGTTCTAAAGCCTACAGGCTAAAACCAGATACTCTGTTCTACAACCTAAAGCCCGACAATGCCGAGCACTGTTAGAAGTCCTATATTAATACAACAGATGTTCGCTTAAATCATCTTTTGTGTTGCATTATATTTGTTACCTTAGTAACCTAAAGAGATGCTTTTGCCTCCTCTACGTCATAACCATGAACAGTTTAATCGGTAGAAGGTGTAAATAAAAAGATCCAAGGCACGAAAGGTACAACCAGACATCATAAAGGTAAAGAGCATGGCCATATGGATAATTAAACATTGACAAACACACGGAAATATAAATCGAGCTTGTCAATAAAATAGTCTCTGTAAACATCGGCATACTGGTAGCTTTGCTGTTATGCTCCAGGAATAGTCTAATGCCCTATGGGAGGACTTCAGAACCTCTTGTTTGCTAACTAAACTAAGTTTTGTGTAGTGCAAGAAGTAGTACCGAATTTGTAAATAAAAAGCCAAATTTTATGAATCACATCAAGGTATTCCTCATCATGTTGATCAGAGGTAGCATGGATAATTTGGAAGTAAAATGGGTAGGCAGTTGAGACGTTTTTCCTCTTTTTGATTCATTTCAGTTGAGATGCTGGCTTCTACAGGAGCAATGACACTGGAAATTACTTCTTCGTTGAACTATCTTATCAGTCATGAAATGCACATGAGGTACCTTTCTTTCTAGATAATAATGCACTTACCCATGTTTATTCTGGCAACAGAATTGACCTCCTCTTGATGATTTGGTGTGTGCGCTGCTTCTTTTTAATCACTTTTTTACAGGATGCTGGAAGTCATAGCCAAAGCTTTAGTTAAAGAACTAGTTGTGAATAAACAATTCCACTGAAACTTCTAGTCATTTGTCCACTTGTAGTTAGAAGCTAGTGTATGCTCTTTTAGAATTCATCCTACCTGCAAACAGCTTTAGTTAGAGAGCTGGAGACTGAACTGTACTAGCACGAAAGCATAGATAAATTTGGGAGCTGTGTAGAACATTGGTAATATACAAAGAGGCTGAAATAAACATGGAACATATGACAGTACCCAGTAACTTGATGATATAGAACCATGTGGCTGAAATAATTACCATATGAATACATGTCCATAATGACATTCATTTAGTTTAAATTGATAGTAAAACGTCTTTTGCCCAAATGCATGCACTATATAAACCCAAAAATAGACGTGCATTCTAATGCAACCCAATGTTTGTTTTTCACCTCCTGTGTCATCATGCCATGACGAAACATTTCATATCATTCAAAAGAAACAAAAAGCTTTGAAAAAAGCACAAAACGCTACCATCTGCCTGCTAATGGTTGCAGCTGTTGAACCTTATCATACATCCCAAGTAGCCCTCCAGTGTGTACAAACAAATCTTTCTTACCCTGCCAATTGGATGGTTGGTCTTCATGTCCCAATAGGATGGTTGGTCTGTCGTGTCCCTTACCATCACCACTGTATGAAATGACAAAGAGAAGAGCTAAGCATGATCTGAATAAGCACATCTCCTGCAAGTTAAGAGGAAAACCTATAATCAGGATCGATTCTTACACATGTCGATTTTGAAATTCCTTTGACCAATCTCAATTCCTTTTTTTGTGCACCACTTCTTTGTAGCATAATGATTTATTATTTGTCAAAAATTGTTATAGCATATAACTAACAATATTTGTATTGTCTAGTCCTTTGTCAATCAACCTTCAACCTCCATTACAAATATCTCATTGGGATGAAAGAAACAACCATGCATGGTCAATTATTCAGTTATTTCTTTTGAACACAAGATTCCTCTTGGTGTTGAGCACTCCTATCCCCTGCAATGTTAATCATTCTCTCACAGCCACATTAATCAGCCTGCCTATGTTTAGTGTGTTGACATGACTTTCTTGTCCCCTGCTGCATACCTATGAGGTACATCAAATTTATTTCAAGTTTGTGATATATGCACAAAACCAGGGCAAAGTACAGACCCCTCATATCATGAAAAGAAATAATACATTAGGCAGATAATGGCTTGGAGGTACAAATGGGTTAGTAGCTCCTGTTTTTACCTCATATGGCTTCCACCTCATATGGGGATGCTCAGTAGGTGTAGCATCCCACAAAAGTAAACTTTCCACATTATTGTTATCAATTATTTCAAATACCACGCATCTAAACCTGTAGTGCAAATCAAATGACTGAACGACTTCATATGACACAGAATAATTGTTTTGAGAGAGGCATGTTCCTTTCTTAGCATAAAATAATTCTTGCATTTTGAGCATTATAAACAAAATTTTAGCTACTCTATTCTTCTTTTCTTTCTTCTAAGATAAATCATGCAAAAACAGTGATCACTTACAGGGCAGGGTTTTGAGCATGAAACCTCCAGTGACTCCTTCTGGGAAATGGGAACTGCCTTCTTCATGTGATAACGATTTGGCAAGTGACAAAAAAATCCTACTTAGAAACGACCCTTCTGAAAACCATAGCCTAAGTAACAACCACAAACACATAAGCACCATGACTCGGGGGGTTTCACCTTTATAGTGGTGGTATACGTCATCTGCGTTCCTGAAGTTGGACAGAACCCCCCCCCCCCCCACAAAAAAAAAAAAAAGGTTTTATACTTTCTTAAATTTTATACCCCTATCTTGAATGTACCCCATAACTTTTCCTTGATTATGCTAATCTTGTAGCACTTGTAGTCTAAAATTCCATGTCCTCATATACCCCTTCCCTTAAATTTACAATTTCAAAACTAATAAAACTTAAATGAAGCCCTTACATATACGTACGGCAATACATAGTAAAAACCGCCCTCTCGGCCACTCACCTGTTTTGTAAGGTTCATTGGTGACCCCCTTGGAATCTGAATAGCGCTCCTAAATGATAATCTTGATGTCATCTTGTAAGGAAGAACAGTTATAAGTTTTGACAATACGACTACAAGCATCAGTCAGCGCTTGAGGATCTGGGAGGACCTGCCCCTTGAAGATGAAGAGATTCCGTCCCCTCTAGATGGACCAAATGATCCAAGCAAATGCCAGATGGAAGGCCCTCCTTGCCAGCTTGTCCCACGACCTGGAAGACCGACAATACGACCTGCTGACTATTTAAATCACATTGAAAAAGGCTCAAATGCCACTGTCAAGCAATTTGAACATGCTAAATTGAATTGAAGAGAAGAAGAAAAGCATAAGTTATGATTTTAGACAAAGGATGTGACTGATGGTTTGTCATGCAAGCATGGCTATTTTTGTCTTTTGGCAAATAGCCCAGAACAACAAGCATACAAAGCAAATGTTAAAATACCAATGGAGAAGATAATATTAAGATGATTAATAAGAAGGAAGGAAGAAAGGAAGTATATTTTAACGTCCACGGAGGCCAGAGGCCTATGAGACGGTATGACAAATAACCACCAGAACCCAAAAC
>JAANSK020259085.1:0-12534 GCA_011763485.2 Isoetes engelmannii | reverse complement strand
TGAGTTTAGATTGACTAGCTTGCGTGCTTAGTCCAGAGTATGATGTGTCTTGTTAGTTAGCTTAGAAGAGTAAGATATGACAACTTGCTAGCTTAAAATGAGTATGATGTGTCTTGCTTGCTAGATTAGAGTGCGTTTAGATTGACTAGCTTGCGTGCTTAGTCTAGGGTATGATGTGTCTTGCTAGTTAGCTTAGATGAGAAAGATCCAAAAGTAAAAGTAATGAAACATACAAATATAGATGCAGCCATGGCTTCATGCGCAGGTCGCAGATGCATTAAACAGGCTCTCATAGAAAGTAGAAACCAAGGTAGAAAGCTCTAGCAAAACTGAGATTCAGCATGTAATAATAAAAATTGAGCTAAATCTAGGTGACTTTTATGGATGGTGGATGAACACTTTTGATAACTCGCTAGCCTTTGTGTCAAGAGATGTTGTGTTGGAGCTTATCTTGGATCTGTTCTGTAATTTATAATATTCCCAAATATATCATTCTAATGATAATGAAGCAGATGATGTTAAATTTGCAAATTGATGATTCTTATTGACGTTTGATGTGTTGTGAACACATGAACCTTGAATAACACAAAGTATTGACCAACTTTTTAAACAACTAGACTAAGTATTCTACTTTGTAATTTCTAAATTATGGTTAAAACTCTGCTTCACATCAGTCCGAAATTACTTAGGTATTGCATTGTAAAATGTTGAACATTAATTAGGGTCCATCTGCACAGATTATAAACGAAAGAAATGTTCACAGCGGCTTTGGCCATCACAATAAATTTCTTTACAAAATAAGTCGGACGTTAATAGTGAGTCCAATGTCGAAAGTTTGAAACCAAAGCTTCGGCCGCCGCAATAAATTTCTTGTATATTTAATAAAAGGAGTGGTCTAATGTCTTATTGGGAAAATTCCAAATATACCCCTCAAGTTTGCAAATATTCCAAAAAATACCCCTAGAAACGAGGTATTTGGCTCAAATGGTCGATCAAACATAAAAGTTGCCTTCACGAAACTTGTAGACCAAAAAATGCCCTTAGAAACGAGGTATTTGGCTCAAATGGCAATAATGAAAATACCCCTAGAAACGGGGTATTTGGCTCAAATGGCAATAATGTTTCTGTGATCGATCAAGCATAAAAGTTGCCTCACGAAACTTGTAGATGACACTGAGACCTATCCAATAGCAGTTGAATCATCTAAAATTGAGTTGGAATCTTCAAGTTACAATGAATTAAAGAAGTGTTATAAAAACTCACTCAAATGAGCATAACCTATGCATTTCAACTCTGATTAAGATAAATTTGACCTTGTTGGAAAGATCTTAACCTGATCTATAATGTTTATGAAGATGAATTTTTAATTTGAGGTTCCGTAAAAATTTTATTGCCATGTTTACGAAATTACCCTTCATTTGGAAGGTATTTTTGGAATATTTACAAACTTGAGGGGTATATTTGGAATTTTCCCTTTTCTTATTTGCTTGGACCCAAATAATATCAACGGCCTTTGGAAACCCAAATAGCTTCAAAATTTTCTGCAAAAACAAAGACTGCCACTTGTTTCACTTTCTTGCGTGGCATTCTGATCGTAACCGCATAAAGAATTCCTCCTTGTTACTACACAGCCCCGTTTAACTAGCTAGTGCCTTAGAAAACGTACAGTCGTGCTATTACAATCTGGCTCCAATACCGAGAGCTGCTAAAAAGAATTAAACACACTTTTATGTGTGCAGCAGAAGGTAAAACAAATCTGTTCTCTATTCTGTACAAGAGTTGATAACACAACTTTTCTAGCTTCAGGTTGCGACTTTACAGTAGCCTGAAAACTGCCAGGCAAAATTACATCAGAAGCATGCACTTTCAAGGTTATTGTCCGTAGCAAGTTCCGTACCGTTGTTGTGCTGTGATAACAATATAGATGCGCAAGGTTGTAATGCAGGAAGGCAAAGCAGCAGAATGAGGGGGGAAATGCAATGATTGCCAAGCAATCATCATCTTCTAATATTACATGAGATATGCAAGTGACAAGGGCATCTAGCATTACATGAAATATGCACGGGAGTTTAGGCGAGGTAATTGTATATCTGTGGATTACTACGATCTCTTTCAAGGTACTCTCGATCTATGAGGCTCTCAATTCGCTTCTTCAAATCCGCAGGTTTGATGGGAAATTTGAGCTGCCAGGAAAACCAAGCAAGATCATCATCATCAAGTGAGATAAATTTATACCTCCTATATAACCGTAATTCCTACCTGTTGAAAAAGCTCAGTGATGAGAAGTGTATGACTCAGAACTTTTCTGGTCTTCATGATTCTAACAATTGCAGCATCAATCTGCATCCTTCCTAAATAAGCATATAGGGCACAAACCATATGCTTTTAAAAAATCCATGTGAGCAAATAACAATACCTGGTACTGACGGTCTTGAAAGACTCTCTCAGTAGTGCTGGTATTTTCCTCCACAGTCTCTTTCAATTGGATTGCATTTACCTATTTGAGCAAAGCATTACGACTGCAGCAGAGTGTCTCGTACTAAAATAACCAGCAGCAACTGAAAGCAAAGAATACCTTTATTCTGAAAAGTGGTGCAGTAAATTCATCATTGAATATAAAGGTGTCATCATCCTCGACCTCTCGTCCTTTCGGTATCTGTAAATATGAATTAGAGTTGATAATATCTCTCGACTTCCACGTGGGCCTGGTACTCACCTTTTGAAGCACTCTCACTTTGCCACAAGCTAGAGACTGGAGAGTCCTACGTAATTCTTTGTCCTCTATTGCTGTTGTTTCTTTTATTTCTTGAAATGTGAGCTTATCGGTGTCATTAAAAAGCATCAAAACCACAGTCTGCACATGGCATATAAAACAAGATCAGAGGAATATTTAACTATTTCTTTCTCACAATGCTGCCACCCCAAATTACCTGGAATAACGACACAGATAACTCTCTTTTACCCTTCGGAAAGTCTGCTTTAAGAACACAATGACCCAAAGAATTTTGCCACATAAGGCGTCGCCCACTATGCTTGCTCAGATAAAATTGTTTGAATATATCCTGTACTCCTCATACGTATTATTACAAATAATGGCTTTGAATAAAGAAATATTGAAACAGAAGATAAAACTAAACCTGGTAAACATTCAGCTCGTGTGGTAAACGAACATCCATTGGAGGATATGTTGGCCAGTACCTGCATACTCACCAATTATGGATGCCTTTTAGCCACGACAAAGCATAGCAGGAAAAAGCCCAACCTTCGAACCCAGTACTTGAAACAATACAGCTGGCAAAAAGAAGGATCAAATAAACAGTAGAGCAGACCAACAGCCCAAAATTACACTTATTCATCAGTGTGCTACTAGGAAGCCATAATGTAGTGGACTTGGAAGGTATAAAAATGCAAAATTCACCTTAAGAAACCCAACAAACTGAGAGAAATCACAGAATTTTAAACCATAAGAAACACCAGCAAAAGTTTTTTAGAAAATTGGATTTATGTACCCAGTTGTAAGAACATGAACGTTCATCTCGATTCCTGAAGGCAGCTTTGTTCTTGCCTGCGAGGATTGCTTAAAAGACTCGTTTATTTCCCGAGAAAGTTCAATGTCCTGCAGTATTCCAAAGTGTAATTAGTGAAAGATATGTAAATTTCAACTATGATCCAGACCCCATACCAATTAGCATGTTGACTTACCAACAACATAAGGAGAATCTTAACACCTAGACATATCTCCAAATTAACAACTTAGTCAAATAAGATCTATTTGCAGGAAGTAGGGGTTAGCATTATGAAGAAACAGAAACAAGTGCCCCGCATTTTCAAAAGATAGTGTATAGCATATTACTTTATTGCACTGGTTTTACATCTTCAAAGTTTGCATGGATGTGAAGACAAATTACGAAGAGTAAGTAATTGTAAGAGTTTTCATAATTTTAGACAGGTCCATGTTCAAACTACAAATAGTTTACATAATTGAAATGCTACAAGATACCTTGAACATGCCTTCAAGCTTATTTGTGAACTGACTTCCACATTCAGTCTTGAGCTGCAAAAGCAAAAAGAAGACTTCCAAATAAAGACGACTTCCAAATGGACGAATATTAGCGTGTTTGCACCTTAGAAATCATCGACTTCTCTGCATCAATAGAGGCACTTTTTCCAAGCAATAACCTTTTTGCTAGATCCTTTTTGTAAAAGGCCTCAAATACATCCTTGCCCTGTCACGGTAGCAAAACGTTAAAATGTTTGAGCAGAAAAAGGAACACCGTGCAATTTTCTTTACGCCCTGAAAGTAAATATGATGTGTAATCTGATATGTAGACACACCTGAATAAACCGGAAGAGAACCAGCACCTTATCAAGTACACCTTCTAACTCTTCCTCTGAAGTTCCCTTATTACCAGCCCTCAGCTTCCCATCGATAAATTTTGCAATCAATTCTGCTGGTCGATTCTGCACAACAGCAAATCCCAATTTCTAGCATAAAAATACTAGTACAAAATTATAACAGCAACAACAGCTTAATAAACTGGAGTACATCAACCAAAATGAGTAGAAGACTTAACACGGTATTATTTCACCACATCAACACATCTGACCCTCTTGTTGAGCACTCTCATTAAGCTGGTATACTTCTACAATAGAAAAATCCTAAAATTGACCAATGCAGGTTGTCATGATCAAGTAACAAGACTTAACCTGTCGCAAGTTGATTAGGTGTTCAAATGCTTCTTTGATAGTGTTGGAAAAGGCTTCATTCTTTAAAAAACTTTCCTCCCAGATCATATCCAACCTAGCTTTCAAATCCAATAAGCATGAAACCATATCCTTATCTTTTTCTTCATCCATTACTATGCTGTGTCCAGTGGCTTTAATGTATGCATTAAGTGCCTGTCTCAACAATTCCAAAGCATTCACTCGTGCAAACAATGTATAAATCCGATGTAGATCTGACACACGGTTTGCATCCATGAGCATGCTAAATCCCTGTTACAAGCCAGTAACCGCATTAGCTTCGTTAATCTAAAGAGTAAAATGTAACACCATCTTCCATTCTCTAAATAAGTTGAACATTATTACTTTCTCTAGAATAGCTCCTGTATGTCGATCCAGCAATTGCTTCTCTGCAGTAGAAATTAAAAGTTTCTTCGTACTTGTATCCAAGTAGAGTAAGCAACGTTCATTCTCCTCGTGCAATCTCAACTGGAAAGTTAGCATGACCAAGTAAGATTGTTAGTGAAGGGACAGTGGAAAGTAAAAGTTAACAGCAATTCCTTAGTCCAAGTAAAACAGCAAGATAACATTGTTCTTCTGACTTGCTCTATATGAGTATTCTACTTTATTTCCTCGTCAGTTACATAGATTTGTTAAACTTTCCAACAGAAAATTACCTCAACATGTTTGAGATAATCTGGAACATCAGTTTGCTGCATGTATCGAGTACCCTCAGCTGCATAAAACTCAGCTGTGCATTCAAGAAAAGGCCTCTCAAAGCTCTCCGAGTATATTCCAAGAGAGCTGAACATTCTCAGAAGATGTTTAAGAAGAGTTCTATCTACTGTTTCACCCGTTCTGTGCATACACAAAAAAAATGAATTGATGACCAAAATCAAAATGATAGCTGGCATGATCTTTAATTTCAAGCAGATACCTTTCTTTTTCAATTAAACGCAATAAACCAGTCACTGTCTTATGTTCCACCTCTGGACAAGCTGACAAATGCTTACGAAACAACTGCAGTCCCATGTCCCAAAGCGACTTAACATTGGAGTTCTGAATGACGTAGGTGCGATCAAGGTAGAGTGCAATACTTCTTATCATGAGCATCTGATCACAGTGATCTTGCCAACATTTCTCAACATGGGAGAGAAACACAACTGGGTCTGGGCTCTGTCCAATAAGGGAATTTAACTTTCCTTCAATGTGCATCTCGCACTCTCGTTGAAGTCTCTTGTACAGATTGCTTGCCATTTTGTGCAAACACAAATCCTCTACTGCCTGCAAAATTAAACGTGGAAGGCTAACTTAATCTTTAGGGAAATATACTTTTTTATGTAATTCAGAATTACCTGGTAAAGTTCCTCCAGACTGCATGAAACTGGCTGCTTCATATGGATAGCAGAAATTGCTTCCTTTATTTTGGCCCATGTTAACTCCTCAAAATTGCTAGGCAACTTAGGTTTATCTGCATCAACAGAAAGGATCTTAAGGTTTAACTCATCATGTTTGGCACATGCTTAATCTTGATAGGCATAACGTCATGCCTTTAGAAAACCCTATTTTGGGTTTTTAGAGTTATCTAATAAGGCATAAGCAACAGGTGCATGGGACACGTACCTTTAAATGGCTTGATCACCAATTTTTTCAATGGTTGTGGAGGAGTGGCCTTCTTCCGAGTAAGGTTTGTTGTCTGTGAACTGGAACTGCCACCCCCAAGACCCACAGCTGTGGCAGCATTGGTTGCCATAATGTCTTCACTTTTAACATCCAACAGCATTAGACTTGAGGGATTCTGGTCATCTGGGATATAATGTTCGATTCCATTCTTCTCAAATGCATCAAATGGCTTAGGTTTCTTGGTGGCCGATATCATAATGGTGGTTTCTCCACCACTGTTACCAGTACCACCGTTCCCACCTATGCTGCCTAGCCTGCGCTTTTGAGACATCAAACTGAGCACCCGTTACGGCTGCCCAGGCCACTTATGCCCTCGTGCGCCACTATTACTTTCCTAGCAATCCATCCAAGTTCTGTCTGCTTTGCCTATTCGATTGCCACTGATCCCTAATTACCAAGGCCATCCCATTTCACATCAGCTACAAGCCCAAATTACACACTTGAGATGCATAACCAAATTCAAGCATCAAAAGCGACATCAATTACTCACCAAAGGCAGCTCCTTGAAAATTCGGAGCAAAACCCGAAAAATGCAAAAACGGAGAACTAGGTTCTCCTCAGGCTGAGCAGTACTCCTAACAGATAACGGAAAAGTGTGAACTTACCAGGATTGAGTATGTCGGAAGAGCGCTCCAAAATAGTTGGGGGAAGTTGCGGAAAGAATGAAGACGGAGAGGCTGGACTGACTGGCCGGAGCTAACGATCGAGAGCGCACCAGTGCGGCTTCTGGTGCGACTGCTTCACCTTCTCCTCCTTAAGGGCATGTCCTAAAGAAAAGCAACGAAAACATAACACCACGTAAATAACAAATGAAGGGAAGAAAAATAACAAACCTTGTTCTACGCGTTTTGTCTGTACCCTCCGTTCTCAATACATTACCCCAAAGTATGTTGTTTGTTGTTGCATGTTATCTGCCCCCACGGGTTGCTCGTATAGGTTCGACCCCTTGTAAGGTAAATGAAGAGAATGTAAGATAACTCACCTGATTGAAAGGTAAATCAGCGCAGGAAGAACGTGGCGGTGTCGAAAGAAAAGTCGTTGGCATTCCTAGAAAGGAATCAAGGCCACGTATCAACACGCTACAGGCAGAGGCGGCAGAATTGAAACTCAGTTATCTGTATATGTATCCCCACAGCTTGCTTGTATAGTTTCGACCCTTGTAAGATTGCATGGACAAATTTAGGCTTGGTGGCCTTGCCAATGCATATCTTGTGCCTTAGCTAATGCCTTTAACATGAAGTTGAGAATATCAAATAACTGCTAACATGTGCCTTGGAGGAAGAAACCTCTAAGCATTGGCCGCATTTTTGCAACCCTCGGTAGGCAACCTTTGTAGGAATTCCTAAGTGTCGGTTTGCTTCTTTGTGGAGGAAGAAATCACAGAGGAAGAAATCTTTAAGTGTTGCAACGTTAATGGATACATTCACATATTATATTACATTTCAATTTTCTAAGGAATTTGATGTTCATGCATATTCCATTACCTTCAGGACATGGTTTAGTGGCAGGACTTAACCACCAGCCTTTACAAGTTATCTTGATTCAGCCATTCTCCACCGTTGGATTACACCATGTTTATAATGCATGACCCCTCCAACATTCTCTTTTCAAAGAACATTCTAGTGATTACTACAATAATCACCCGAATATGCTATAGTCGTTGATAATCGTCCCAAATATTCTATATGTCTCCACTCTTTCTCATGTACCTCTGTTTCAACCGACTCTGTTTGCACGTACTCCTTTCTTTTCTCTGAGATTGATTGGCTTTGTTTCCTTTTCGTCTCTGTTTCAGCACTGGCCTCTATTTCTTTCTTTTCTAGATGGATCTACGACTGCTGCAGATGTTAGAAAAATATGCATATTGTGCGCTACTTGGCAGTGTTATTAATAGACGGAGTAGCAGAGCTCGAATGCTAGAAAGAAGAAGTTATGGAAGCTGATTTGCACAGCTGCATGCATTAACTTCACCTGCTTGGGCCTCCTTGCCTCCTCCTCACCATCTAGCTCAGATTTTTCTACACAGAATTCAAATCAGAGTTGTTAGCTCGAGGTGTGAACCATTTATGGCCAATTTACTTTCGTCGGCTATGGCTTTGCTTCTATGCACGTTTTCCTTCTTAGCCTTTGTATCATAAGCTGGTTTCTGGTGGTATTTTGTCCTGAAAAGGAGAAGCAGGGGAATTCCAATGCATCATTTCTAGTCTTAAAGCTTTGAAAGAAGCTTTTGACCCTTCTTTCAACAATAGCTTTGGTTTTTGAAACTGCTCCAATCTGCAAATCCATGAAAAGAGATTTGGGTTTGTGCAGATGCTTTGTTGAATGGCAAAGCACGAAGAAGGCATGTGATTTCTTAAATGCCTCCTTCTCAAATGCATCGTAACCTGTTCGGGCTGGTGGTTAAGGGATGTCAACCCTCCCCTCTCGAAGAGTATGGAAAACAAACCCTCTCGGCCTGCTGGCCTCAAGGGTTATTTCCTGTAATCTACTTGAAGGGAGGGTTAACCTCCTCTTAAACCGCCACACCTGAGGTCATGGGTTCAATAATAACATGTGGTTTGCTTTGTACTTTTGTACGCTTTTAAATATAACTTTCTAAAGATTTTATTGTATATTCAGATGGGTGTATTGTTTAGTATTTGTAGAGTGTGCCTGCACTAACAAAGATTTTGATGTTATAAGTCAATGGTGTGCGCTTGGGCCCTTGGTCTAGTGGTAGCACACTAGACTCAGCAATGTGAGGTCTCGAGTTCGAGGCCGCGCAGAGTCGCACTCTGAACTGTGGGCCTCAAAAACCCACAGACGCAATGTAAATATGTGTGGTGTATCGTCCCATGTCCAGTTGGATGCTGCCTAGTGGCGGGACGTTAAAAATCTTTCTTTCTATATATATTTTTTTGTACATGTATCTTATATTATAATATTATACCGTAATGGAGGGGTGCAGCCCTAGATCGTACGGCCAAAACTATACCACATCAACGGCCAAGATTAGGGCCTTTTTTTGCCCTTTTGCATTGGCTATGGATTAGGCCTTTTTCTTTTTTAGGGTTTCGATGGCTTATTTTTCCCTGATCCGTTCATGGCAGCATCTAGCCCTCTTGGAAGAAACTGCATCCATTGGCCTGAGGCCGTGCTTGGAAAACCAGATTGTTCAGATGGTAATAGTTAGTAATTGAGGAAAAAAGAAGGCCCAGTTCGTTCTTGGAAAAAGAAGGCGAAGCGAATGATGATATCCTGGGCGCAGGTAAGGATGTGCTGGAGTTCGTATGTTAAAGTAGCATCTGAGGGGAAGGGAACTGTAACAGATCTAGACCATAGATCCCTTCTCTCTGCATAGGTTCCTTTTTTTTCTTCAAGCTCCAGCGACGGCGTACCCTTCTATTGAACAGTCCTTCAGCTATGGTCTGATTTCGATGCCCCGTGCCTTTGATTCGGCCAGTGAGCAGTTGACAAATTTGGCCCAAGCCCCTTTGGTTACACAGACGTGGCCTTCTGTTGCTTCAAGATTCTAGGCTTTAAGGTGCACAAACTTTATCTTATGTATTTTCTTATGCTTTTCCAATATCCAGGGCATGGAGAAATCGAATGAACCAAAGGTAAAGGCCTGTTCTATTCATGGTATCATCATTTTCTATTCATGAATCAGCAGAATGCTGGCTCAATGTTGTGAACATAAATTCGTAGTCCTTCATTCTTTAGCTTGGAGGAGCTTTTTCTTCTTAGAGAACTTCAGTGTAACGGTTTCATCGAGGTTACTAAATATTTGAATGAGCAGCTTTAATAGTTCTATACGCATCAAGGCAGCAAAACTGTTAAGATTTTTCTGCATTTTGGAATCTTCATGATGTGGATATCTTAGTATTCATCTACAAAAAAGGAACGGCTCTCTTTGCACAGCTCTTCTTGAAGCAATGCTTCTTCTTTAGCCTTTTTCTCTGCTTTTGATTCGTTCTAACCTTCTGCTCTGTCCTACAGCTCTTCATGAAGCGGTAGCTGGTGCTCAGAGCAGGGTTTAATTTCCTGTGGTCTTTTAAAACAGCACATAGAATATTCAGATGGCTTATGGAGCTGGTATGCAGATATGAACTCTTCTGGCACAGAGATTCTCAAAGTTCTGGGTTATGCAGCATATACGAAACATTTAGGCAATCAAGATGGCGTTTAATACTCAGTCTTTGATGTAATGCAGCAAATGGGGATGCAAATGGGCATATATAGTCCGATAAGCAATTTCATTATCCAGACAGAACACATGAGGATACAGTCTCCTCTCAAGTTCCCTACAAGATATCTTGCGGCATTTCCAGATAAAGTAATATCATCTTATCAGATTTTTTCATTTTTATTTAGTAATCTTCTTTTGTTTTCAGGTTGGATCAATTGACGGTGCAGCACATTGAGGACTCTCAACAAAACAGGAATATCACATTTAAATGCTACAGGTACAACAATGACATAAATGCAGTAAATGAAGTATGCGGCAGACTACACTTTGTAGCACAAAAATGTGTACTAATCAGATTTGTTAGGACAATGACAGTAAGCAGAGACTTAGGTTATATCTTTTAGACCTCCCTTACATAATAGATGGAGCTATAATAGATGGAGTTATTAAAGTTCTGATGAATGTTAGACTGCAGGCATTACAGAGATGTGACCGACCAATCCGATGTAGTTGTTTCAACAATGATGGTACAATCCTCTAATTATTTTGAACATTTACAAAACCCGAGATAAAGGGAAGCCAAAAGTAGCATCAATTGAAAGGAAATAAAATATGCACGCCTTTGTAAAGGTCGATGTTAAGCAGCATGTGAAAAAAATTTCCAATTGCACAGATGAGACTTCTTTGAGGATGTTTGTATAATAAACAAATTCCTGTGACTGTTAAATGCGTGCATGATACTTGACAACCTTATCCCATTCTAAAGAATGGCAGTAAGTAAAAAGCAGGAAGATGGAAGATGGTAGCACGTATGTGTCCACTCCTTGGGACATAATAAATTTTGCTCTGTGGTAGAAAATTCCAGCGTGATAAATGTCAGAACTTTGTTGTGGGTGAGAAAAAAATTCCAGCGAGGAGAATCCATTGCACTCCTCTAGGCATAAGAAATTTTGCTTTGTGGGAGAAAACTCCATCGCAGTAAATAGCAGATGCAGTCATGTTTAAACCAGCTCAACCGTAAGAAACTTTGCTGTGGGGGAGAGAACTTCAGCTAGGAGAAACTACTGGAGTTCCTGGATCGTTCATTATGCACCACTTCAATAGCAGGCCAGATTAACAACTCAATTTCCATAAATATCATATGTACATATTTAAAATGTTAAGCGTTTACTTTGTCGGGGGGTGTTTTTTTCCCTGCAACGACGGCTTCTTCAATGCATCGGGCTAGGCTAGACTTAAATTCAAAGTGCCTTTTTTTCAATGATGTATAGATGAATATGCTATTTGAAATCAGGCGATCATATAGAACAAGAGCATTACTTTTTTTATATATGAAATATTTGCTAGACTCTGAACTTCAGTTATTGTTGTAGCATTGATGCTATATTAATTGTATTGATTGATTATTTTAAAGTGCATTTTGCAGTAATAGTCAATAACATTCTTGCCTTTTAAGTCTTCTCTTCTTTAATATAAGAACATTTTTCATCAGTTGAAGAATACCACAAATATGTACTTTTGTCGTGTATAAGAAGCGATGGATTCGTTGGCACTCTTGCATTGCATGAGCAAAACTACAATATAACCTAGGAGAATGAATAATTGCTATGCTAATAATTAACAAAAAACAATTAGCTTTACACTGCCGTAACTGGCCAAGGGTTCAATTGCCATTACGTTGGCTATTGCAAATTTACACCGGTTTTTGGTGGAAAATAATGTTTTAATCATAAAAAGGGTTTTTTGGGGATTGTTTTGGTGCCAAACCATTGGTCTCTAAAGTAATTTAACCCATTGAAACTGTTTTTAGGACTATCTTAAAAAAAGCACCACTATTATTGATTGAAACTATTTTTCGGGACTATCTTAAAAAAAGCACCACTATTATCTATTTATTAAATTTGGTTTTTTCGGCGTGCCGAAAACTTTTTGGAATTTTTTCTTAATTTGATTTCCTATGA
>JAANSK020259074.1:0-12537 GCA_011763485.2 Isoetes engelmannii | reverse complement strand
AAAGAGAAGAAGGCCGAGGGCTCCCCCTGACACACCACTGTAGCGCGGGCTGACCTGTGCAACTTCATAACAAGTTTCGTGAACTACGGGCCACAGCTCAATGCCAACATCATGGCAGACAGGAACTCCCAGTGCACACTGTCGTATGCTTTGGCAAAATCCAGCTTCAGGTAAGCAATATGTTGCCTTATTCTCCGAGCCCAATACAGGCCTTCTTTCCCAATTCTTCTCATTTAGTTTAGCCATTTTTTGGGCCAAATATGCCAAAAATTAGCAATTTGGCTAACCTTAGTCATTAAATTATTCCATGGCAGTCCTATACATCTTTCTTAGACTTGCTCCACATGCTTCCATTGTGTTGCTGCAATTTCTTAACGAAACAATATTCAGAACTTCGATAATAGTTCATACAAATCAACACATGTCATTTATCTGCAGTTGTCATTGCTCTTGAGCATCTATGCTCATGTCATAGGCTCTGAAACGTTCTTCCCATGTTGGCATTGCTCTGAAACATTGTCCCTTGTCATAGGTTCTGATAGATCCTTCTCATGGCCGCAATGGTCAGAAACATACTTTCTTGATGTCGTTGCTTTGACACATCATCGCCTACTGACCCAACTATTACTGGTCATCTAGTCATTGAAGCAAAAACTGTGTGATTATATGGTAGATATGCCGTTAGCATTGTTATTGCCTACACTGTTATTTGTTCTAACCTGACTTCATGGTGCTGCAGTACGTGACGTTGCAAGTAAGTGGCGACTCATCCTTTGCGAGGACGAGACGGGTTCCTCTCGACGTGAAATCGCCATCGCAATCTGTTCCAGCAGTAAAGAGGTTATTTCCATGAAACTATAATCATTTTGAATGGCACATATACACCTCTGGGTGGTCTAGACGATCGGGGGCGCACTTTCTTACACCATGATTATGCTCTTCAAGTTGTGTGACAGATTGGCACGATTTGTTATGCAATGGTGTCAAGATATGGACTAAGTAATTATCATCACTTACCGTAACTATGCAATTTATGATATGAAATTGTGAGAGGACTACTAAGCTATCACCTTGATGTAGCTTCTGCCATGCCAGGAAAACGTTCTTTGTGATGAACCGCATGTGTGGAGGTCCAACAGGTGCATGACCTAGTGCAAGCAGAATGATATGCTGGATGGCTTAGTGCGATGGCGAATGCTTTGCTACTAATTGACAACCGCTCCCTTTTGCATCTTATTGAAGCAGTGAAGGAACAAGTCAGTAAGGTTGAGGCATGTATGGTAATAGGTTGACCCGTATTCGTAGATGGCAAAGAGGTGGTGCTGTCTTCTCCAACAGTGAAATGACATGCATGTTGGAATTTGAAAGCTCCCTTGAAGACCACCTTTGCAAACCACATGTTACTTCTATGCTTAGAGAAAAAGCTCACGCTAAACAACAAGCAGGTGTGCTTGAAAGAATGGCATGCATGATATGGTATACTGGTGTCCAACTTTTAAAAGCGACGAAAGCTTTGCCTGAGCTTGCAAGAAGCCAAGATCGCATACTCCAGGAAAAATGTGCAGTATGCTCCACAATATAGGTGCACGCTGGTTCGAAAAGTAGAGATCGGACCCCGATGACGCGCCACGTTTCCAGCCATTGATAGTGAAGATTCTTTCAAATGTCGGTCTCCACGTGAAGGAAGAACCGGCTACAAATGCTGTAGAACTAGGTGAAAATACTTCAGGTTGAGCCAAGAAGTTGTGCTTAGAATTCTCAAAAATGCGTTATTCTCTCCAATTAATGAAACCGTGCTTCTTTCTCAAAGCTGTTACTCTAATAGTGCTACACATATGAGGGATTTTTGACATAGGAGAATGATTTAAGGAATGCTAATCAGTAGGTATTGAAAATGTGGAAACCGACGTGATGCCATTCAAATGTTGTCAGTGGAAATCTATGCTAGCTCCATTGCTAAGAAGGCAGGGTTTTCTTATTTTGACAGAAGCTTCACAAGGATACAAGCAAATACAAGAACATTTGCAAGTGACGTAACTTTCTCAAGCCTGTCACTGCAATGGATTTCAACCTTGTCATGAATGTTGCCACGCACCACTTGCATTTCGAATTGCACCTACTGTAACAAAATTTTCTGTGTTTATAAATTGTGCATTGTGTGTAATCTATATAAAACTGTGTACCCGACGGCGACGCTTAAGCTCCGCCAAGCACTAAAGTTTCCAACAGAGGAAACAAAAACTGGAATCCAAGAGGAAAAAACGCCCCAAATGAATAACCTATGGATTCAAAGACCAAAACAGATAAGTGGTCTACCACTTTATACAGCAATTTTGGGGAAGGGAAATATGCATTTCTTTAAAAGTGCAAAGGACA
The DNA here is from genome assembly GCA_011763485.2 of Isoetes engelmannii. Taxonomy (NCBI): domain Eukaryota; kingdom Viridiplantae; phylum Streptophyta; class Lycopodiopsida; order Isoetales; family Isoetaceae; genus Isoetes; species Isoetes engelmannii. The sequence goes on along the minus strand of JAANSK020259074.1, from coordinate 10,161 downwards.
AGCATATTCATTTGTGGTAAGATTACAAGTGCAACAAAGCCGTAAGAACATGAAGACTTTATGGGATGCTTGTAGGACTTGTGATTTCTATTTTGATGTCGATGATGATGCGATGAAGTTATGGCAAGCAATTCTAGTTCTTTCAGCATCTTCTGTAGAATGTGAATGTAGAATCCCCCCTCCCGTTGTTTACGCTTTTGTATCAAAGATGTGCTTGTTTGTTGCATTTGCAAACTTTTTTTGTCAATGGCTGAGAAAAAAATTAACCTTCAAATGAATGCCATCGTGACAAGATTGCCCTTGCCCTTCAGCACGAATGACAACTCAAAAGGTTGCCCTTAACAAAATGGAGATACCACGGTCCAATTTTAAGGCTTGGTACCTTCCGAACACTTCAAATTTAAGGCTTGGTAGACGTCACGTATAGACGTCACGTGTGTTGATGCGCATAAACAACATAATGTTGAAGTCTTAAAACATCGGTTGATAACTTTACCATTTAGCGCGGCAAAGGGAGATGGCGCAACAAACTCCAGCTGAATCCATCTTCAAGAAAGCCAGGGGGTAAATTCGCAATGCATAACTTAGTTAACAAATATAGGAATACGGGATCCCCTGTTACTGAGCCAGTAGTTGCTTGACAAATTTCTTTTGCACATGCCTATATTTATTTTCTTGAACTGAACAAAGTCATTCTTCCTTTATATCCCCAAAGTTGCAGATGGGTCTTAGAGTTTTACCATGAGAAAGTAACCTGATAGTTCGGAAACATGATCAACCAGCAAACATATTCGCAGGGCTAGCTAGATTACCTGATCACATGAGGGTTAGAATATGTGAAGGAATATTTTAATTCATATATTAAGTGGGTTATGACACCATAGTACTACACCAAAGAAATGAAGGCATGCCCATCTTGACTTGCAATCAGGAATGAGAAATAGCAGGTCTTTGCTGAGGTTTGATGCAACTCGTGGCAGATAAGAAACATTGATGGTAAGCATAATCATTGTAGGAGTCAAGCAGGTTATAGTTCTCTTTGGGTCTGTACATGAATGGACTAAGGACTTATGGCATGGCGCTGAAAGATGCTGATGTATTTGGAATACGAGGAAGTAAAAGGCTTACTTTTGATGCCTATATGCAGAAAATTGGTAAAGCTTAAGTTCACGATAGAGGATTTTGAAAAGGTACTTTTGATGTCTTAATGCAGAAAATTAGTAGAAGACTCAGGCCACCTATTCTGTGATGATTCAGTTTGACATGCCAAAACTATCTTCCTTAACTAGTATGCACTTGAATTTGCCTCCTGCAGTTTCAACTATATAGCCAGGTCATGAAATATAGAGAAAGGAAATTTTTATTAAAATATCTGCAGGAGTTCATAGTGTATCTGTGTATAACCAACCATACTGCCTTAACAACAATAGAAAAGATTTTATATGGTCCAAAAATAAGACACAAACTATACTACAGCATGATGGAAATGGTAACTTGCATCATCTTCTGTAGTTTTTGCCAACTTGTAGATATCAGCTGGAACTACTGGAAAAGGCTGAAAAGGAGAATACAATTGTTTACCTTGAGACTGGTTCCGGAAAGACTCATATAGCTGTTCTTCTTATTTCTTCTCTCTCCCATCTTTTCTGCAAGCCAAAGGACGGCATATGTGTCTTCTTAGCTCCAACTGTGCATCTTTGTTCTCAGGTATTGGCGCAAATGAGAATTGAAATTTTGCTTTCCTACATGTTCCTTACTATAGTTGTGTGTCTTCAGCAAGCTGATGTGCTTCAAGCAGGAACGGGACTTCAAGTTGGCCGGTTCTTTGGAGGACTAGGTGATGACAAGAAGGAAATGTGGGAAAAAGAGCTTGCTCAGAATGAGGTTATCTCTTGAATGATCTTGATAAAGCATTTCCATCCCATTTAATCAGTTTTTAGTGATAAGGATTGAATGGAAGATACAGGAAGGATAAAGTACCATTTGATTACATCTATATCATCAATTGAACACTACATACCCAAACACACTTCTTTTCTTGGGAAAAAATGCTCCTTAGATTCTTTTTTATCATTTCCTCTATGGGTTACCAGAACCATGCTTTGGACCAACATTTGAAGTCGAATTCAGCAAACCAAATGCTCCGGTCTAATCATCAACTGCTTGCTGTATAGGAGTAGGATCTCCTTATTCTCCAGTTGTGGGTCCGGACATAGTGCTTCAAATTTCTAGAATGGGTTTGAAGGAGTCACTCGACAGATTACATTTATTGGAGATAGAAGTGGTAAATTTTAAGGCAAAGGTGGCTGTAAGAAGGAACTTACAAGCATCAAAGCTTAGCTAAGCCAGATTGCTAAATTTGAGCAACTAGAGACGGTTGTGAAGGAAACTAGCAAATGGGTTGAAGTGGTTGGAGAGATCAGAAGGTTCTGAATCTTTGCATTATGGGTTATCAGATTTGACAGATCCCTCTGAGGCAGCAGCCAATTCCATCGAAATAAATTGGTATTCAGATCATGGTATTGATAGATCTTGGAAAGTGAACAATGGTACTTGCAAAAGTTCCCAAATATTTTCAGGGATGAAGATCTAATAGGAACACGAGATAATTCGAGGAAAATGCCCCAAAAAGGGGTTATATATGAGACCACAGGCTCGTTAACAATAGCAGATTAGAATTGTAATGGGGAATTGTGGAAGGATCCATGTGATTTTCAAATGATACTATGCTGGACTTTCACTTCCAGTTTCACTATTCCATGGATTAGGGAGCTGGACACTCTGGAAAGTGAAGCAGCATGTATTTCTCGGTCATTGCTTGAGCTTCGCTGCTAAATTTCCCATGCACTATAAGAGAACGTAAACAGCCGCAAAAAAGGAAAGCTGATATGTCACAAAATGGCTGGTATGACCATGACTGCAAGGCTTTATATAAGCAATTGAAGCACACTTTGGCTTTCTGCCCCTGCCCTGCTACTCGTCTCCATAAAAAGAGACTACAAGAGAATGGTCAAATGAAAGAAAAGAGCTTTTTAATCTAGGTTAGTGATGCCGAGCTGAACCCTTTAGCAATTTGGCATTGGCATTGATCCTCGGCCTAAAACAACCTTTTTCTTCCTTTGCTCACTGAAAAGGCCATATAGCAGTTGAACACATGAAAAGCAATGTTATGAAAGAAAGAAGGATTATATTAACGTCTACGAGAGACCACTTGGTTCTATGAGACCAAATATACATTAGTCATGTACAGCTAGGGGCGCATTTGCAGCCTACTAGAGATATTGCATAAAAATAAAAGAAACTAAAACGATGAAATCAGGAAGCTTTTTGTCTTCTTCTTGGCCACGGGAGCAAAGTATAAAGTGAGGTCAGATTGGTTTTCTCTCTTAAAGGATTGCTTATGTTTTCCCTTTACAGTCTGCTTTCTTCTTCTAGACACCTGCATGGTTACCCCTTTTGAGAACGGATGAGATGGTCCAAGCTGAAATGATTATAACACAGGGTAAAGACCTTAGGGACGATTGTTATTGACCTGTTTAATGAAGCAACGTGTGTTAGCTTCTCCCAGATATGGTCTAATAAGGTTGTTCAGATCTGTTCATAAAGCTGGCTATCTTTTGGATCCATCAAACCATTGGCAAATCATGATTGGACATGTAATGGCAAAATTATATGGGACCACATTAGAAATGATTGTTAATGATTATGCTGTGAAGGACACATTTAGAGCTTAGGGCCAGGTTGGTTTTAGAAAGGATTATTTAACTATTGATCATATCTTCACTTTGAGGGCAATTGTGAAAGTAGCGAAGGCCAAGAAAGGTAAGGTATATTACTGTTTTGTAGATTTTTGCAAAGCTTTTAATGTGGTCCCTTGAAAAGGTTGTTTTAGAGGCCAAAGTGTTAGGCCTCAGGAGCTGTTATAGGCCGTTTGAAAATTGATGGGCAATGGTCGGAGGACGTGTGTAGCGCCATTGGAGTTCAGGGCTGATACACTATTTGATCTTTACATCGATGAGTTGGAGACATTTGTTCCAACCTTGTCAAAATGAAAGGGCTCATGTAACCGACATCCCGTGCTTAAGCAGATTTTCAGACTGCAATTGACCATTATCCACCTTATCAAGATCTGATGACGGATACTCAGCATCTTCTTCTAGTGATGGAGACTTGCTTTGTACTTCATAAAATAATGAACAACCCATGAACGTGCATTTTATGTGCTCTATTTGCCAATTTACCTAGCTTTGGAGCTTCTTGGCTGGTACAGTAGGATAGGCTTACCAGAAAAATCCTCATATCTTCCACATTTAGATTCCTGTTTACAAATATTGAGTGGCAGTCAGCAAAGCCTCTGCTCAGAAGCCAATTGGCAATTGTTGAAGAGCATAGTTGAACCAAATTTTGCACTGTTCAATTCTCCTCTCTGGTATAATGAGCTCTAAGTATTATCAAAGGCTTGTTTGCATGTTCTCCCCCGTAATTTATTCTCAATGCTTTGATTTTGAAACCCATCCGTTAGTGTCTGTTAGCAGGATGATGTCAACGTATATGCTGTGTGTTATTAGGTATTTGTGATGACCCCGGATGTGTTGCTACGGAACTTGAGACATGCGTTTTTTGAGAAGGAAGTTATCAAATTGTTGATATTTGATGAATGCCATCATGCTGGGAAAGGTCATCCATATGCTAACATTATGATGGTAAGACTTTTACTCGTGCCCATGTGCCAATAGTGGCATTGCCGTCTGTTATCAATAGATTTTTCCAGTTGTAGTATGTGCTTTAATGCCATCTTTGTGCTCGGTGGCGATCAGGAATTTTATCATAGCTCTGGCTACTGTCCTAGAATTTTTGGCATGACGGCATCTCCAATCATCAAGAAAGGTATTTTTTGCTTTATAAATCCTCTCCGTTTCTGAACATATGTTAATGAGAGCTATTGGTTTATCAGGCAACTCATCACAAGGAACAAAAGGATATGAGAACTCCTTTGAACACCTAGAATTTATGCTTCGTGCAAAGGTGACATATGTGAAGCAACACTTTATTAGCACTGGAGGTAAACTACAACTAAGTTTTTGCAATTAGATTTACACAGTGGAAAATCGTGTAGAGCTAGAGGAATTTGTGCCATGTTCAAAGATTTCATTAAGATACTTCCGGCGACAGCCAGCAATGACATCAAAGCTGGAAGATATCTGGAAGGTAACTTTCTCTGCATGCTTGATTATGAAACTTCATTTTCAGTAAATGCTGATCAAGCTTCATCTGAGCAGTGCACTCCAAAGATGTTGGGTGGCAACGAGAAGAAAAATTTATGCCAAATTAGTTACGCTGTCCAGTATTCCTTAACTGAGCTTGGAATATTGTGTGCAAAACTGGTAAATTTAGATATTGTAAAATCTTTCGTTAAGTTATATAGATTTATATGTTAATCGACACGGCATATATAAGCCCTATCTAGATGAATATTGTAATATACAATTGTAGAACACAATAGAAGTTGCTAGATGTGTGTAATTGGAGGAGATGAAGATTGATGGAATACAGTGCATATTTTGGGTAGGTCATTTCCTCTTCCCGCTCATCCAGATTCTTGAATTTCTGACGTTTGGATTTGGTATCAGAGTGCTTGGCATTTGGTCCTGGTGCAGGCAGTAGTGGGTATCCTGGTGTGAAGAATAGCTCGGTGTCTAAGCATTGTGAAGAGGAGGGGCATCCTGCGGATAGCAAGGGATGCTTGATCTATGAGAACTCCGAGAGGAAGGATATGAGGTCAAAGAGCATATGGGATGGGATGATGGTTATCTTTGAGAGGCAGCAAGCTTTCGACAAGGTCAAAAGATCCTTGCGATGGGCCTATTGGGAATTGCTCATGTAAGCATTGTAATGTATTATGGTGGTAGAAAGATAGAGTATGAGTGCCTAACAGAAAAACTCTAGGAAAACATACTAACTACAGATGGACATGAATGGGCATTTAAGTATTAAGGGCAGGGCACGTGAACAAAAAATCTGTCATATTTGCAACTTAGGGGGAGTGGAATTGGAATAGCACTTTATCCTTCTGTGTCTAGCACACTATGAAATAAGAGGAAGGTACCACTGTCTTTTCAGGACCCAAAGATCCGCTTCTGCTGGGGGCAATCAGAAAATGTTCAAAAAGGCTAAGAAAAGACAGCCCCCAAAGAATTAAAGGGGTGTATATCACAGGGTTTTTTCAGGCCCTATAAGTGGGTGCGTTAAAACTCGTAGGAGACAAATTATTGATAAGCTTTATCTCTCAGTTTTACTCTTTCTTTTTCGCTAGACTTGACTTAGCACTTTTGACTAGATGTTGGTAGTGTTCGGTCCAGCTTGGAATGTCACAGCCAAACCTGCAGAAGACAAGAAATAATTAAATTTTCTTAAAGCTTTGGTGGGCTGTTGATTTGAGAGGCCAGATCAAGTCCTGTAAGACTTTTACAGTGGCTTGGGAATACCTACATGATGTTTGTACAATACAAGGTCTTGGATGTGTATTTATTATCAAAGAAAAGATGGTAGATCTCAGTCTAGCAGATTGTTCTGGGATTTGAGACTATTTTTCTCAATTAAAAACTCTTACTGAAGAGTTAATTAGTGCTAGAGGCAAAAGTTCTGATCAGGACTTGATTCTTTTAATATTCAGCGGCATTGGTGATAGATACTAAAATATTATTGGCTCTATTAAAACAACAAGGAAACAATTTGCTGAACTTCAGACTGTATTAGCTCAAGAAAAGGTGGAGTGTAACAGAAAGTTGAAAAAGCAGGGGTGCAGTTTGCTCATCTAAATCTAGCCTTGGCTCAACAGAATAATGGAAAACAGAGCAAGATGATAGACCAAGAAAGACAAGTCTCAAGTAACATGTTGGCAAAACGGCCACTATCAAAGTCATTGTCCAGATTTGAAAAGGATGTTGCAAGATTCTAATCCTAATATTTCTGCTAACTCTGCTAGTTCTCAGGCTTCTTTTCCAATGCTAATGCCATTTTGGTGCAGCAATGTCATCCATGTTTACATTGAGTACCTAGCTTATGCAGCCAATGATCAGTCACTCTCGCTACATGATGGATTATGATGGATTCTGGTGCATGTTGCCACTTAACAAGCATCTTTCTAATTCTAAAGAAGACCATTCTGTTATGGTTGCTATGGAAAATCGAAAAGTTAGTCCACCTCAAACTACATAGGCTGTAGATCTCACATCTTCAGCAGGGGTTCTTCATGTTCCTAATCTTAGTAACCTCCCAGAACTTAATGCAAATCTTCTGTCTGTTTTAGAGATCACAAACATGTTATTTTTAAGAATGAAAGGATGTACCTTACTGAGAAAAGTCCATTTGATTTTATTAAACCTGAAGAGTTCTTGGTACTGGACATATAAATCATGAAGGCTTGTAGTCTGTTGACACCAGATCATGTTTCCAATGAGTCTACCTGGTGCTTGTTGCCACTTAACAAGCATCTTTCTAATCCTAAAGAAGACCATTCTGTTACGGTGGCTATGGAAAATCGAAAAGTTTGTCCATCTCAAACTACATAGGCTGTAGATCTCACATCTTCAGCAGGGGTTCTTCATGTTCTTAATCTTAGTAACCTCTTAGAACTTAATGCAAATCTTCTGTCTGTTTCTAGAGATCACGAACATGTTATTTTTAAGAATGAAAGGATGTACCTTACTGAGAAAAGTCCATTTGATTTTATTAAACCTGAGGAGTTGAAAGTTCTTGGTACTGGACATGTAAATGATGCAGACTTGTAGTCTGTTGACGCCAGATCACTCCTATGAGTCTACCTTTGTGGCAGTAGCATTACTTCCAGGAAACATCTATGGCATGCGAGGTTTGGGTATATTGGTGGTCGAGCCTTGGGGGTTTTCTAGGCTGCACATGATACAAGGCCTACCTGCTCTTAAGTTTCATATCTTGGAGTGCGGGCCTGTCACACAGGTAAGAAATCTCAAGGGCCCTACCCAAAACATGCATTGTACAGGGTGAATTTTTTTTGGAGTTGCTGCATTCAAATCTATGTTATATGCCAACATCATCTTTGGGAGGAGCATGCCCTTCTTGTTGATTACTGCACACATTTTACTTGGTTGTTTTACCAAAAACTAAAGATCAACCTTCCAACGATTTTATATCCTTATTGAGAAGCAGTTGAATAGATCTCTCAAAGATCTTCATACTCTGATAGTGGAACTGAGTATGTTAATAATGTCCTTGAATATTGTCATGCTCAGATACGGCTTGGGAGCTCGGATGAAACAAATAGGGGTCCCTGACTCTCTTAGAGGTGCAGTTTCAAGGTTATATGAAGATGTCATAGCTAAAGTTGCAGCAGATGTGAGGGAGGCCAGTAGCATGCCTGGAGTGAGACAAGGGTGCCCTCTGTCACTGACTTTGTTTGGTATAAATATAGACGAGTTGGAGAATTGGCTTAGAGGTGGAGGCATTGCTGGGACCAGATTAGGAGACTGCTTAGTACAGTTGCTCTTATATGCCGATGATGTTGTCCTTATTGAGACATACCAGCAGACTCCAAGGACACCTTGCTAATCTGGGACACTTCTGCACGGAAAAGAGAATGAAGTTGATCTAAACAAGTCAAAGATCATGGTATTAGGTACAGGGGCACGACCAGAATTTGTATATCAAGGGGAAAAGGTTGATATAGTAGATAGCTATAAGCATCTGGGATTGGAGATATGTTCTAACTAATAATGGACTTGATGTGTTAGGAAAAGAATCACAAGTGGGAAAACGGCACTATATGGTATGCTAAGAAGATGTCATAGGCTGGACTCCCAAATTGGAACCTAAAAAGTGACAAAATATGTTTTAACGGTTAAGCACCCGTATGTGCTGACATGGCACCCTATCCTATGTATTTCATAGGACCACGGTGGTATTAGGATAAAATTAGTTTAGTATCTAAGTGCTTGCTAAATTTGTCACCTACGTGACTTAACTAAACTATACGTGACTTAACTAAACTATTGTAGCACAAAACCAAACCCTTCAATCAATCACCGTTTATTTTCTTGTAATTCCCTCCGGCTCCATTTCTCTGTCCTTCACTATTGATTCTAGCCTAGATCTAAGATTGACATGGTATCAGAGCCCAGGGTGGCTAAAATCAATCAGTGAGAGAAATTTGACAAGACCGAGAGAAATTTGACAAGACCGGAGGTCAATTCAGAAGTTAGCAACACTGTGCCAAAATCGGACGTCTTCAACCGAAATTATAAAATCGGCCAATTTTTTGTACGTCAGCAACAAAAAGTGTACTTTTTGACCAAAACTCAAAATACCGCACAAGGATACCGTTTTTGTGCCGTTCCCTGCCGTTTTGTGCCAAAAACCTTGGATACTTGCAATTTTGGCTGTAGGAGCAATTTTCTGAGAAATTTGTGATTATTTGAGCAATGTTGATGCAGTTTCTGTGGCATACCATCTGTCTGGGTAATTCCCTTTTGCATCTAAAGCTCATATTCTCTTCTAGTGCTCTTTGTTAAGTTGTAAGACCTTCAGTTATAGATTCTACAAAATTTAACAATCCAAATGCTATCTTGAAGGGAGACAATTATTATCAGCGGATTAATGTCTTCGACGGCTATCTTCTCATGCACAGTTTGGATGGACTTGTTGATGGCTCTTTTGATATAAAGGATGCTGATTTTCCGTCAAAAAATAAGAAAGGCTTGGGCCTTTTGAAAGTTCTTGTATCACCAGAAGTTCAGTGTCATATCAGGAGTTGCAAATTGCTGTCTGAAGTGCTAGATCAGCTAAAAAGAGTTGCAAATTGCTGTCTGAAGTGCTAGATCAGCTAAAAAGAGTGTACGCTCGACATACAGACTCTAGAGCCTTTTTCTTGAGAGATGAGTTGCATTCTTTACGCTTGGACAATTGTAAGGATATGATTGATTACATTTCCAAAGCCAAAGAGATTAAGAGCAAACTTGATGATATGAAACAACAAGTATAAGATGGTGAGATGATTTCCGCATTGCTTCGTGGTCTTTCTTGCCTAGTCTTCTCCCTCAGACTGAACTAAAGTTGAAAAGGCGATCAGATCAGAATGCTTTCTTTTCAAAGCATAATTCCAAGAAGCATACTGACAGGTTCTCTCGC
>JAANSK020259063.1:0-12537 GCA_011763485.2 Isoetes engelmannii | reverse complement strand
GGGCGATCTGATGACATCATATAAATGGGTAGGAGCGACTATCCATAAACGTCCGGACGGTTTTGCCCTAGTGGTTAGGGGATATGATTTAGGATCGTCACAGGTATTGTGTCTTGTATTTGAAAATGAGAATAATTCAAAGATGGCATTAGGTTTAAATCTCGTTGTATTCCTGCAGACTTTAAAAGGCAATGACGATACGCGTCCTCTATGGTAGCCAGTAGTTAGGCCATGGGGCCCCAATGCATAAGAAATCACATACTATGATGGGGATAAGTAAAGTGAGCAAGTGAAGGGTATTTGTGTTACATAAAAGGAAAAACAACAAACAAACAAAATGCATTAGTTACAACAAATTCTTTATTTATACACATACATTATTATTTGATGTCCAATGTGAACACCATATTGTACATGTAGGACTAATGTGGCATTTTCCATGATATTGCCACATATAGCCACATTCTACTTTATTATGAAAAAAAAAAAAAAAAAAATCTAGTAGAAACTAAAGTAGATGGTGGCTTAATAAGGAAGGGCCAAAACACTAAGTGTCACAATGGCAAGGACAACAGAAATGAGGATTCCAAAGACAACATTCAACCACATGACAATGACAATACTATGAGCAGTGTCCAAGACAAGTTGGGGACAAGAGCGGTATTGCATACGATGGTACCAAATGGTAGTGATGATTGCCCATATGAGGACAACAAATGAGAAGAGTGAAGGGATATGGGACCAAGACCTGAAGTAGATGTAGTGTCGAGCAGATAGGAAAGGGGGGAGGAGCAAGAGAATACTAAGGATGAGGGAGCCAATAAAGAAAGGCCATTTGGGTATGTAGGCACAAGCGTCGAGAGAGCGGTCACCCAATAATTCCCCACTAATAACAGCAATCCATAAATTTAAGGCGAATGCAACTATGGCAATTACCCCAAGAACTATAGCTGCAATCCAAAATTTTCTTGGTTCTTCTCCAGCCATGGGTAACCCCTTCGTTCAAAGTACGTAAATCCTCTGAGATGATGTAATGATATCGAGAATCGCAAGGTGATGATAAGGAGATCAAAGGTGGGGGATCAAGTGCATAAGCCAAAGTGAGGTGCTAATCTCATGGAAATTGTCTCCCCTTTATTTCAAACCACCTTGGTGATAAATCCAATCCTTGTATTGCACTCCTCTATCTTTCCTTGAGTATCAAAAAATATCAAAATATATAAAATATACATATTTTATGAAGTCTGCTCTCAAAATTTTCAGCACTGGAACCGAGCTGTCTATAAACCTAACGTGGATAATTTAACCAAATGATACCCTTATTTTTTTGTTGCTTCTGCCTGCTGGGCCGGAACATCTCGAAGAAACCGCGCTGTAAAGCTCTTCCTCAAGGGAATACTACATGGTAAAGAATGTCGGATGCCGTTTCTAATCGCTTCTATACTGTATGATATAACTACAAAAATATCTTGTATGGGCATTTGGTCTAGTGGTATGATTCTTGCTTAGGGTGCAAGAGGTCCCGAGTTCAATTCTCGGAATGCCCCCTGCGTTTTTACTAGTTTTTTGCAAATGCTTATGTCTTCTAGGAAGCCATTTTTTTTACAGAGGCTACTAGTTTCTTGCAAATGCTTTGTCTTCTACGAAGCCAATTTTTTGCAAATGCTTTATGTCTTCTAGGAAGCCGGAATTTTGCAAATGCTCTAGGAAGCCGGAATTTTGAGGAACGAACCATCCCTTTTTTGCAGCATTCTGGACTTGTGCGCACAAATGATTAATTGACATTTTAGTCAAGAACTGTCGTAGAGGCATGCCTCTGCTCTGATATTTACTCATATTTATTGTACTAGTGATCGTTCCATCAGATCAAAGGCAATTCTCTCCAGAATTAAACGTTAACTATCATTCAGAAGTTAAATATGAACCGTAAACAGATCAGTTTTATTATATTTCCAACCTCTTTGCTTGCAATCTTCAGAAACCATCGTAGTATTTAGCTTACAATAGTTTCTATAAGAATACACTGCAAAAGTGGATAGCTGTACATGCATATACATTACAAAAGGGTACAAATGTCCAATAAAATACAAGCCAATAGGCAAGAATCTAATATGTATGTTGCTTCATCCCAAAAAGCAGCAAACTGTACCACTGAAAATTTTCAAACTTCACAAGTTGATATTTTGAGACTTAATTCCTCTAAAGCCTCATAACATAACTTTACATCTTTTGATGTCAAACCTCCATGGGATGTCCACATGGAAAATCTTGATTCGAGATCTTTGAACAATGTTGAAGAGTCCAAGTTTAAGTTAGATGACCAATGGCGAACACAATCAATCACTCCATTAACTAGGCCTTTCTGCCCTCTGAATATTTTGGTATCATAAATCCTGAACTCATAATTGTCAAGAAAATCGAATATATTGGCGGCACGCAAATGCCAGGTACAATCTAAATATTGCATGTCACTTTTCCCGGTGTCTCTGTAATGTTCTTTCCTATGAGCAGGCTCCCTTAAGCTGGCATGTGGATTTGACTGATCAAAACCTGAACTTGATTGGGAAATATGAAAATTGTCAGGCTCGCCAACTTTCTTGATTAGACCAACCCTTGGATGGTGCATACATGAATCCCTGCCACAAGAGCCGATAAACTGAATAAACATTCTCCCTACGTCATGATCAATCAGCATTGGGTTGCCCTCAAGAGCCGCCAGGATCAGTAAATCAGACATCCTCGGATCATTTTGCTGCGCATTGATATCCAGATATAGATCGTCCATGTTATCATTTGCAAAACTGGGACTTCGGTGGCCATTAGTACGTGTTGAACAGAGGCACATCACATCTGCCAACCAATTTTTCAAGGCAAGCTTTGCTTCCGCGCAATTAATATGAGAACCTAGTTCATGAAGTTGACACTCCATTGAATTATCATCACATAAAATGTCAGCATTGTGGCTTTTCTTGGCACATGCACATGCTGACTTCACGTCTGATTCTGATTTGGCTGCAACAAGACAATCTGATCCAATTAGATCTACGATGCCAGACAAACTTCCAATGGCCAATGATTGCCATACACAGCACCACTTAGAGGCAATTTTCAGAAGCATCCTCTCCATATTTATTCTGGCAGTTTTATCAAAAGGACAGACATACCAAGCTGCATAACGTGCTGCCAGAAAAGAATGAGCATTGGGTAATTGATGCTTGAGTCCGTAATTCCCTGATTCATTGAATAGGTCTACTACCCATTTGGTTTGTTCCATTTTAAAAAGCGTACTCAAAGCAAAATGGAACCATTGACGGAAGTCTGAAACCAATGCCCTGTCAGCAAAAGCGTGCAGAGCTTTGAATTAGTACATACTAGGGAAAAGCAAGAGCAGAAAAAAACTTGCAAAAATAGTTTTGAGACCTACCAAATTCCCGGGACATTACCAGTTGGCCTTCCATACTGTTCAACTTTTTCAATGCCTTGCAAGGCCTCATGAGGGCCTTCTTCAAAAATTCCCATGCTATTAAGTACATTGACAATTTCAGCAAATGCATCTGTCGTTGCTGGCCTGTTCAAAACTTTTACAAGGTTCCAATGTTTTTGAGGATAAAATGCACGAACTGGAGGTAAGTATAACCCTTTCTCATGAGAAAGGCCCCATATTGATGGTTGATCTATTACATTTTGTACAGAACTTGCTAGCTGTGCCCAAAATTGCCAGACCCTATATAACCCTCTGAAAATCAAGCAGACAATAGATTAACTGCTGCTATCAGAAAACAAGAAGCTTCATCAGACTAAGGAATCACTTCTAAAAGCAAGAGATAAATACATACGTGAAAACCAGCCAAGAATGTAAAATGTGGCGAGCTTCCATGAATGTGTCAGGAGCTAATGCTAAGCTCACCACCAAATTCTTCCAATCATTCCGTTGTCGAATTTCCCTTGAAAATGACATCAAGGGTCGTTTTAAAACTTCATGCAGCATAATAGAAAGGTCAATCTTTAAAAGGTGAGGTTGTAAACGCCAAGCATGATATCTGTGCCCAAGAAAAAATGTCGGTTGAGAAATCTGTTCACCCACCACATGATTTAAAAATTAGAATTTGCAATAGGTATATCCACATAAGTAATGAATGTACTAATTTCATAATAATTCGAAGCGTCAATGCATAACAGAAACAGCTAAAACCTGTTAGACACCAACTGTTCTCATGGCATAAATGCAGTCTAATTTAAAAGTTTTTGCTTTTTACATGCTCATCCATTTTTGCAAATAACAAAACCATATCCAGAGAAGCAACAACCTTGCAATAGGGTTCAACAGTTTATGATCTGATGAGTCCCAGAACCCATTAAGGGCCACATCTGTGACCTGTCTGTTTGTGATTGGCTTGCTCTCTTTATTATAAATAACACATGCAGCCGGAGTTTGTAAACTGTAGATAGTCGTCATATTAGCGACCTTCAAAAGCACTTCCAGCAGCTGCAATATAAGATTCCCTAATAAGCTCAAGGCAAGTCAGAACAAGAAAATCTATTGAGATGAGGAAAGGCAAAGAAAAGAATATAAAGCCGGATTCATAATCTTATTTCACATATATATTGCGTGAGATCAATAAGAAAATACATAAAAAAGAGTTTTTCTTGTTGATGCCCATGAAACTATGTTCAACAAGAGGAAGAGATAGCGTTCATCTATGGTAAAGCAAGAAGGAGAACTCCAACGTCATCCACTCACCACTTTGAAGATGGATTTACAGAAAGAGTGGACAAATGAACCTTTTCTATTTACCTGGCATTAGGTCATTTAGGGCCATCTGTAACATCAAAATGGCAACAACACAAGGAAAAATAGAAGATGTGAGTAAAGGCGTACCATGGGCATTGGCATTTGCTGTAAGTGCCTTAAAGCTCTTCATTATTTCGCGAGCAGCAGATACGGAGAGACAGCTGCCAAAGGGAACAATACTCTTTGCTTTGGGATTGACATGGGCATAAGGTACTAGACAACTTTGCATAGAGTTATCGGACCCAAGCAAGCGCTTAGATAATTCTCCCATAGCTTTTATCCTTTCTCGGAGTTTTGGCTTCTTTTGTCTCCAATTGATTTGTTCACCAGAATGGATAGTAGACAACAGTAACGAGATAATGGTATCCACCAAATGCAATACCATAGTCCGGCAGGCCTGCAAGAGAGCCAAAGAAATCAAGAAGTAAATTGACCGCACTTTTGGAAAACGCAGAATAGTTCCATTGATCAATCAGAAAAAAGAATGGTACCTGTGTCGCATCATAACCCATCATCCCGAGCACCTTGTCTACCAAAAGAGACCTGTTTTGAACGACAAAATGAGCAGAGATGTCGTGGTTCTGAAGATAAGGGAAGTCATTTTCTCCCTTTACCAGATCCAAAACACCCCGCAATGTACGCTCTAAGAGCGGCTCCCCTTCCATGCTACATCACTCTGTTTACGCCATAGCAAAAGCTTGCCGGAAGAATAAAACATAAAAGATTGCGCCAAAAAACAAAGACGGAGCTTTTGTTTGTTTTCAGCCGTAGGATATTCCACGTGGCGCAAAAAAAAAGCTCCTTATTCAGGCTTCCCTTGAGCGGATTCTCCATAAATCAAACGGCTGAAGATAGTCTGAGGAGAAAATACCGGGCTTCGGTATCCCCACCAATTCGCAACGGAATCCCTTCGGGGCCCCTCCGTTTCATCATACTGACACACGTAAAAACAACCTAAAAAAAATTCTGTCCTCTACTCTAATGGGTGATTGCCACGTGGCAAGGTTTCTTTTCCGGAATTGCTATTTACCTAACATTCTAGTTACGTTCTGCATTTATTTACAATTCTAGTTTTCATTCTGTTTTTTGTTAACATTCGATGCATTTAGTTAGCATTCTGTACATTTTATCCCTGTTTTCTGTGTCTCATGTCTGGCTGTTTATCCCCTGTTTTCTGTGTTTCGTGGGGCAGGTCTGGCTATGGAGGGCAAAAGAACGAAGAAGAAGCTCAGAGTTGTGGAAGGCAATAAGCTCAAGGACATGGCAGGCGCTGGAATGAAGAGGAAGGATAGGGATATGGGGGCCGGACGAAGGTTATGGCTATGGAGAGTCAGGGAAACCATATTTGAAGGAAAAATCCCGCAGCCACAGTGTTCTTACAGAAAAAATGATTCGTCTATTAGCGCAACTGGCAGAAGGATTCATCCGCCATAGCTCTGCTCTGCTTGCTTCTGCTTCATCCTATTTTTTCTGCTTTTGCCCTGGACTCTTCTAACCCAGACTTTCGCCTAATCCAGCCAAAGAACCTGGAAAGAAGTGCAAATAAGCTAAGAACTGCAAATAAGCTTACAAAACTGAAGAGCACTGCAAATAAGCCATAGAATCTGGAAAGAACTGCAAATAAGCTGCAGACGCCATAGCCGGAGCTTTCTGTTCAAGATGCAAGGTTAGAAAACAGAAAAGCGCCCTCAAGGAGCGCCTCCAACCTGTAAATCGGCCATCGCCATAGCGAAAAGATACACTATATCAGCATATCACAATCAGAAAAAATTGAATGCAATAAAAGAAAAAAATAACTACGCAAACCAAGAGCATGAGTTTTGAAGCCGCTAAATTCTACAGCAATATTTAACTTTATGAGGCCACAAATGCTTACCTTCTAGGTTGTGCATGATGTTGCATGTTAAAGGTTCCCATTCATACTAGGGATCCAAACGTGACATAGGCTAGATTGAGAAACTAGGCCAGATTATAAAGTTAAAAAAGCAAGGCATCACGCCTGAACTCTACAGAGAAGACAAAAAAGAGAGATCTGCTATTGTTGACTTCATCATAAGACATCTGGCATAGTTTCCTAGGGGCAATCCTCTACACTATTTCACCAGACAAAAGTTGTTGTAGCTGTGTGGATATAGAAAGTATTTATTCAATAGCACCAAAAAGTCTAGTTATCCTTTGGGATCTTATCAACCATTCGTAATTCTTTATAAAAGCAAGATGCTTAATTTGTCAAGATGCTGCATGGAATGTTGTTTGATGCCAGACTGCAAATTAACATGAATTATGCAAATGATATTTGTATCTTCAAGAACTTGCAAATGAAGTGTGCTAAATCATAGATGGCCCATCTATATCTAAAAGATCCTGCTATCTACAATCCAAGATAGCCATTTTACCATGTAAAGTTGCAAACAAGATTCTCCTAGTTGTTAAATTGTGATCAACTATTATACCTAACCTTTTAATGTAAGAATGATGCCTGAGATTTTCCATCCTTATAACGGCTTTCTGCTAATAGGGCATGTCAAATTATAAAATAAACAATCTCACATGGCCACAAGAATAAGACTCTCTCTTGTTGTCTGTAACAAAGCATGTCTGCAACAAAGCACGTGAAGAATTACTCGCAAGCAAGAATCTCTCAAAACATTACACTTCACACTCTTTTTTATGTCTTTCATATTTATGATGCATCTTGGAGTCATACATGTCTTTCCCATATGTTAAATCCATTCATCCAAAGAATCATGCCGAACTATTCATATGTCGGTTTCCTCAGCATTTGTATGTACACCTCCTAGACCAACTTTCCTATATACTTGTCCTATGGTTAAGAATTTATATGAGACTATTGCATATCCAGCTGGAAAGAGAAATAGCTTCATGTTTGAAAATACTCTGTTGGACTTCTTCAAGGACATTCCAGCTGAAATCAAACAGATAGAGGAAGATAAATTATTGGTGGCACCAAACGAAAGGGAGATCTGGGACACTCTTAAATCAATGGATAAGGGCAAGAGCCTGGGACCAGATGGATTTCAGCCAGAGTTCTATGTAGAAATTTGGGACATAATGAAGGAGGACTTAAGTCATCTTCTTCCAAGGAGCCTGGAGAGCAAACAGTTTACATCCAGCAATTAATGCATGCCATATTGCTTTGATTCCTAAAGTAGATAATCCACTGCAAATTGGAGATTGGGGACCAATCACCTTAACCAACACAAGCTATAAAGTCCTGGCAAAAATTATGGTCAATAGGATGAAGATGATTTAATAGGAGGTAATCAGCCCATGACAGTCAGCCTTCCTGTCACAAAGGAATATTTTGGACAATTATATAGGGGTTGCAGAAGGGCTTCATTGGAATAGGTTGACAAGTCAAGGTTGTATGTTACTAAAATTGGACTTCAAACGTGCCTATGACACAATTAGTTGGCAATTTCTGGAGAAAGCCATGGCTTACCCTGGGCTTTCCTGAAAGCATATATAAGAAAGTTTGGAGATTTAATGTTATAGCATCTTCTGCCCTAATAGTAAATGGGACATCTTCCAAACATTTAGATGCCAAAGAGCGGTCAGACAAGGGTGCCCTTTAGCCCCCTATTTGTTTCTGATTGTAGCAGAAATTGTAACTATAATGGTTATAAGTATGCAGGAGAATGGAGATATGGGCAACCTAAAGCTTCCTCATGACCAAAGAAACTTTACTATCATGCAGTACGCTGATGACACCTTTGCATTCCCTAAATATGGAGATAATAGTCTCAGCAACTTCTTGAAGGCTGTTGACAGATTTGGAGAAGTAGCTGGGACTGTCCTTAATAGAGCTAAATGTGCCATACTTTTTGTCTCAGAGGAAACCCACATACAAGGAATTAAAGTCCTCAACAATAAATGTGCTACTTCGATTCTAGGTATTCCACTGGCTCAAAAAAGCTCTTTGCATGGGCTGTGGGAACCAATTGTCTCGAAGACCAAGAGGAAATTGACTATGTATTCCTCCTCTTTATCTTTGGTAGGTAGAATTGAAATTGCAAATGCAGTGATTGGTAGTACTCATATGTACTTTTCTTCAGCTATTATAGGGGACAAAGCCTCAGATAGATAAATTGAGGCAGCTATTCAAAAGTTCATATGGCAGGGGTCTTACAAAGTGGCTTGGTAATATTTAATCAAATTAAAAAAGGAGGGGGGCTTAGGATGTAAGGATCTATTTACCCAGGCTCAGGCTTTGGCTGCAAAGATGTTATGGAGAGCTCTGTATGCTAAAAGGCCCTCTCCTGCCCTTAAACTCATCCAATATTGGACTCATGAATCACATCCAATTGGTAGTTCTTCTCTAACGCCCTGCTAACGCAATACGGGAACGCCATACAAGACCATGGAACACGGTTGTGATCATTGGAGGAATGGAAGCAGCCGCTGCACGTTGACTCGCTCCAGACCCGATTTACATCAGTCGGGATCTCCACTAATGGAGGAGCGGAACTTGCACCTCCTCTCACAGCTCGACATCGGCACTGCATCTAGGGATGAAGAAGTGGACTCCGACCACCGGCCCCTACTTTTCATCATAGCCTTGCCGTATATGCTCCATGCCTCTGACGCCACCATTGCGCCTGGATTACGACCTAGCGGACAACTACGCACGGTCAATCGAACAGAGCCTCACGAAGATATTGCAGCTCCCACATTACAGCAGCAGAGCGCCCACCTGATCCGGGTGCTCACGGAAGCCGCAGAGGCATGCTTTGGGCGAGGACGCATGCGCAGGCAAGGCAGGACCTCCATTTTTCCCCTCAATCGCTGGTTTGATGACGAGTGTTGTAAGATAAAGCGCCAACTTCGTCGCGTCACTAGTCTCGCCAAGCGCCCCCAGGCCATCTCTCAGTACCGCCGATTCCGCAAGCACAAGAAGGTTGCGTACCTGACAGAGCGGCAGAACAAAATGTTTCACCTCCTGGACCGTCACCCCAGGAGATTCTGGAGAGAGATGCTCAGAAGGATACGACACCCTCAAAGAGACATCATTGTTGAGCAGTGGATTCGGTACCTGCAGCAGCTATATGATCCCCTAGATAGAGCAGTACCAGTGGCGTCACAGAGGATTGCCCTTAACAATCACGGAAGCCGACATCATAATGGGCCTCCAGCGCCTCGCCAACAGAAAGGCAGTAGATCTCAATGGCATGCAAGCAGAGCTCTTCAAGTGGGCAGGGCCGGAGATTGTGCCTGTGTTAGCAGCAATGTTCAACAGCGCACTGCGAGAAGGTCTCCCGCCACAGTGGACCTGTAGCAGAGTTGTGCCCATATACAAGGCTAGTGACCCAAATTGTCCGGCCAACTAACGCACTATAATGGTC
Organism: Isoetes engelmannii; assembly: GCA_011763485.2. Taxonomy (NCBI): domain Eukaryota; kingdom Viridiplantae; phylum Streptophyta; class Lycopodiopsida; order Isoetales; family Isoetaceae; genus Isoetes; species Isoetes engelmannii. Next base: position 2,382 of record JAANSK020259063.1, on the reverse strand, counting down.
AGCTCGCTCTTTGCGAAGCTCCTGGCTACTATTATTGAGCAGCGCACCACCATATGGGCAGAGGCGTCAGGGGTTCGGGCTCTCATCCAGGCAGGCTTTCGACTGGGGCATTCCACCATTGATCATTTGTTTGCACTGCGATCCATCATAGAGGACAGTAGGAACCGCCGCCAGGATCTCTATTGTTGCTTTGTTGACTTCGCGAAGGCCTTTGATATGGTGCCCCCCGACAAGCTGTGGACTAGGCTGCAAGGGCTCGACACCCTATTGGACTTGCAGAATGCGATATACAGGCTGTACGAACATGATCCGGACGCCTAACACCCACAGGGCAGTCGGTGAATAGCAGTATCGGCGTTCGCCAAGGGTGCCCCCTCTCGCCGACATTGTTCAACCTCTACATTGACCAGTTGGAGCCATGGATGATGCAGCACGGCGGAGGAGGCACCCCGCTGGTGCACCATGTTGTCAAGCAATTGATCTACGCCGATGACGTTGACCTCTTAGCGCACACTGCGGAGGACATGCAACATCACCTGGATGCACTAGCCACTTTCTGCCAGGACACCAGCATGCGAGTTAACCTCGCGAAGACCGACCTCCTGTTGATCTCATCCTCTCGGCACCTGAGGACGCCCTCCTTCACATACCAGAGGGAACCAGTAGAGGTCGCTGCCACATATAAGTATTTGGGCATAGAGTTCTCCACCACCATGGACTGGGATAGCTGCATCTGACAGCGGGTGGCAGCCGGCTGGAAGGCCTTGCACAACCATGCAGAATAGCAGTTACCAAGCCGAGTTGTACGCCTGGGAGCACCAATCATGCCTCTTCAGGGCTCTGGTAGAGCCGGTTCTCTTGTATGGAGTGGAAGTTTGGGGCACGGTCATTTCCGCCGCCACCTGGGGAGATCTCGAACGAGTGCATGAAGCTTTTTTGGCGCGTGCCCTCGGGGTAAAGCAGATGATGCCATATGAGATCCTGCTCCAGGAGACAGGTTTTCTCGCCCTCCAGAGAGCAGCCATGTGTCGCCACATGTTCTAATTCCAAAAGATAGCACGGACGGATGAAGACTGAGTACCAAGAGCAGCCTTGGCATTCGCAATGGGCCCGCAACAGCAGGCACAGTGGTTGTCCCAATGGCAGGTCCAGACACACAAGTGCATACGAGTCCGCACCAAGAAGGACCATGACGAGCTGAAAGCCTACCTGGACACCTGCTTTCTTGGCAAGCTCTGGGACGTTGAGGCCCTGGCACAGGTCAAGCTCAGGCATTATAGTGAACAAGTGAATCCCATGCTCAAGCGGGGGCCCAACAGTACCCGCTCACCCCCCCCCCCTCCATGAAAAAGCGTAGGCTGATCGCCTCCATCCGAGCGGGAGGACACCACCTCCGCATTGAAACTGGGCGATGGGCAATGGAAGTGCGTGAGGACAGGACTTGTCAGTGCTGCCACCAGGGGGTCCTTGAGAACGAGTGCCATGCTCTGCAAACCTGCCCCTCTTATGAACAGATTAGAGCATGGTAGCCGCAGTTAGTGATCCCAGGACAGGCACTCCATCTCCTGCTCAACACTGAAGCGGTAGAAACATGGGTCATATCTTCAGGAGGTTCTAGACGTCGGCTCTGTCCCTCCTCCCTGTGAAGGTCTCCACTTTGCTCACTTAACTTGGGATCACACCCCTTTGTTATGTATACTAGCAAGTGCATTGCCGCCACGGGTTTTCCCCAAGTGGGTTTTTTCACTCGGGCCATAATAAGCTTCATGCTTGTCTTGTACAGGCCCATAGGCCAATTGGCCTTCGTGGACGATAAAAATTCTATTCTATTCTAAACCACGATTTCACTATTTTGACATTATTCCATCGGTCATTTTTTTTTCGGGTTTTTAACCTATGTTTTGGTCAAGATTTTGCACCCTGTTTTTTTTTGTATGAATTGGTGGCAATATTGTACCATTTTTTAGGAGTGTTGATAAAGGAACACAATAAAATCTTTGCAAAAAGTAGAGTGTTTGCTAGAAAAAAACAAGTGATGGAGCAATTTTCCCCAAAAACATCGATTATAATCATCAAAGTTATGTACATGCCATCTACCATTAATGATTGGCATGTATTTCCTTGATTCCTAAAGTTAAGCAGCCATCTACCATTAATGATTGGCGGCCTATCTCCTTGTTGCCCTCGGTGTATAAAATTATAGCGAAAGCCCTGGCAGAAAAGTTGAAGCCGGTGTTGACTTCTTCCATCAGTAAGGTGCAGTCTGGGTTTGTTCCTAGGAGGAATATTTTGACTAATGTTGCAGCAGCTTATGAGGGCCTTTATTGGGCCAGGAGAACAGGTCAAGGCATTGCTTATCTTAAGCTTGACTTTGCCAAAGCT
>JAANSK020259052.1:0-12538 GCA_011763485.2 Isoetes engelmannii | reverse complement strand
ATGGCTATAAGTGCCGTTGTTTTTGGCAGGAGGCGGAAGAAATCCGTTTTCAGAGATTTTTGGGCCAGAAGCAATTCCGATGAATTGCCAGCTCGGGCGGCCTTTTGGCCATGCTGGACGGTACGTTAACGGTATTCCGGGGAACTTCCCCAACGCTGCATTTGCTATGCAATAGAACCCTGTACAATGCCATTCCTTAATTTGGATGGAACAAATTTTGTAGTGTAACTACATCTCAGACTTTTTGATATTCACATTCCTAAAGTGCTTTAAAGTTGGGCAATACCAAATTTGCATATTTTTGATAATTTATGGTGCCTGGTCATCCTCCGGATTCATAAAAAGCTGAACAAGGCTGGGTTGGTAACACACACCTCACCAAATCCATCTCTTAGAAAAAACTCGAAAATCAGAGTTGCCTCAAATTTTCAATCAGCACACTTTCCACCATAGGCTTAGATAAAATCCTTACACAGGATCCATTGCAAAATATTGCTTAGTTTGCGTAATATAAGTGCTTGTGGGCAGTGCCATGTAATATCTCGACTTCATATATATGTGAGTAGTGCCATATAACATAGTCTACCTTCATATCAAAATATTTCAAACTGACAATAGAATAAGGAACAACAAATCTAACAGCGGAAAATTAATGATCTTTCTACATATCCCCATTAGACTTAGCGTTGGTCATCCTCGAGATTCACAAAAAGCTGCACAGAGCAGGGTTGCTAATATAGACCCCACCAAATTCATGTGTTAGAAACAACTCTAAAGTCATAGAGCAAAGGCTGCATTGCTATCTAATATCAGAGTACAAATCAAAGCCCATGACATTTTACATGGAAGTCGTATGCATTAGCATCTTGGGAGGAAGAACATTGACCATCAATGAAAGGAATGCAAAAGTCCTACATGGTGGATTAGAGTTGGATGTGTTTCCTGCAGATTTTCCTGGCAGTTCTTTTACTGGACTGTTAATCCTTCACAACCAAAAAATAAATTGGAAGTTCCATATAATTGCACAACTTATGTTTGCTGTGAATCGTAAAAACTCAAGAGTAAAAGTGCGAAAAGAAACGGACTTATGATTAGTTTCTCTGTATCAGTCACTTCTCACTGTGCCCTGTACCTGGTGCATTATTTTGCAACAAAGCAGTTACTAATGAAGAGATTATAACTGATGCCAACCTGCTTAGAGAGGAGACACAACGATTAAAGGTCAATGACCATGCACTATTATATACAATAAAAGCATCATAGAGAGGAAGAGTTGGCAGAAATTTCATGTTGATTCTATTCTATACTTCCAACGTATATTTATTTAAGTTACAAATTTGAGCTCGGATGGGAAGCAATAGCAGCTCAATAGGAAAAGCAAGTCTGAGGCATTATGTTGCATGAGTTGGGGCAGAGTTTATTCTCACAAAGAGTGTTCAGGAACTCCATAGCCATCTCGCTCTAATAAATAATTCATCCCTGTTAGACTTAGCATATGCGGGGATCATCTGAATATTAACTTATGAACATAAAAATAGAAGGCTTCTTAAAGAATACATGATCTATGATCTGTTAGAAGTTCTTTCATTTTAACTGGTTAAAAGTTCTTCTACACACAAAAATACAAAGTTTGACCAATCATGGTATGCATGGTAGACAGACAGGAAGGCTGAGCTTGTTCAAATAACAATCAAGAAAAAAGAGACACAAAATAAGGAGATAGGGAGGCCACTTACCCACCCATTCTAGCTTCGTCCCTAGCCGGTGTGCCACCACAGCTAAGAAAAAACAATCTGATAAGAGTTCCTGTAATAACAAACATCCAGTTCCTATAACAATATAGGGCTTCGCTAATACATGATCTACTAGGACTTGCCTAACATGATTTGCTTAAGTTCTTTTGTATTACCTGGTGGAAGTTCTTCATCGCATTAAAACGTATGATTGTGCAATGATGGTATGCCTAGGCAGATAGAAAGATATGATCCATAGACTCTCCCTCGAATTTTGGAAAAAAATTGAAGTAAAAGAGAAGACATGATAACCCAAGAGCAATACCTTACACTGATTATAGAATCATGTATCAAGCATAAGATCCGGGTTCACAAAGCCCAGACATTAGGGAAAAATTGTGCTTGGCGGCAGTATCCACACATTCTCGACTTTGTTTCTTTGAATCTTACTTTGCAGCTTGTCTAAAGCAACAATATAGAAGCGTTTTGCATCCACAAATCACGCAATAAGTATTTCGCACATCATAAAATTTAGAAAACCCTGCTCTCATCAGGTATTCTATTCTGTGGACCGAATTGCAAAACAAACCTTTACTCACAGAGTGGAGTTTTGAATCCAACCGCAGGCCATCTACATCCCTAATCACCACCTGTAATCTTACCGCAAATAAGCCCAGAGCATGCCGAGGATTCCGAGCATTCCAAAAGCAGCTGAATAACCCAAAATCCCAAATTTCCAAATCACAGGAAAAAAACACACCCGATTTTTGGAATATCGGGAAATTTTCCCGGCGGCTAAAAGCATTGAAACCTTGGGAAATCAACCTGGAAAAAAAATTAAAAAGTTTTCCACTCGCCGGAAAAACCAAATTTAATAAATAGATAGATAAGCATGTACATCTGCGGATGCTTGAATTATTCTCATTGTGCAAATGCCTGAGGAAAGGTTGTGATCACGTGGTCTAGCATGAACACAACTTGTTTGCAGCATGATTGCCATAGGAAAAGGCTTTATGATTTTCCATCAAATGGAATTGGAAGGACTAATGGTAAACATGGTTGCATTTGTAACTATTCTTTTTGTATGTGCCAATAAGTCACTTTTTGCATAAGGAAAAAGGCTATATGCGTATCTACTTTTCAGTGCTTTGAAGTTTGATGCCATTACTGGAGCTGCATTGGTTACTTTATATGGCTGGTCCTAGGATTTAAATCTTGCCCGTAAAGTATTTAGTAGGATGCACGTACAAAGCGTTATATCATGGATGCTAGTGTGTACAGAACAATAGAGACAGAGAAGCCATAGAATAATTTGAGATCATGCAATGCTAAGGTCTCATATCAGATGATGCCACGTATGCCAATATTCTTAATGCATGTAAATTTGCTGAAGGCAAACAATTCCATAGTGTCCTTTTGAATGGGGTGGTTGAGTTTTCAGATGGGGTATATTCCAAAATCAGATATTGTATTTCCATCTCTAAGATCTCTTGGAAGTGCCCTTATGGAATTAAAATGTTCATGCATGTAGGAGTATTTTCATCATTTCGTTGGCAGATATCTCTTAATAGATTAATAGAACCAAGGACATATACTGCTAGGTTCAGAATGAAGATACGGAGTTTAAGCTAGTGTTGCAATTACAATATCTAGCCTGATTACATGCGTTTGTTTGTTCAATATGGTAGCCGCAGAGAGTTGATGTTGGCCAATGAGAAATGAAGCATGAAGAAAAATGATTCTAGCGTTCACATTTGAAAGTTAGGCCTAATACTCCTCAGGCACACGGATTTATCATCAAATGCTTAGGCACACGGATTTATCATCAAATGCTAGTTCCATACATTTGACAACTGTTTATGTCCAATATAGCAACTAAAACAATTCCCTGCAGCTTCTGCAGCATATGCATATTCATCTTTGAATTTGCAATCTTAGTTGAGGACTATTTGGGAATGATCTGAATGCCTAGCTCTATTCTATTTTGTTTAGTTTTAGCAGTGTCCACATGCGTAAGTCCTACAGAAAGGAGCTCCATGGTTTGCATGAACAGATTGAGCTTCTTCAAGTAAGCATCTCTGATTTTGTCATTGTCTAGAAAATGCATAATTTGCATCCTTTATCTTAATAAATTCATTCCGTACATTGCAAAACTTCATTTCATTTTACTAGAGACCTATTGAGGTTCGTTCTTATTTGGAAGATCATTTTAGTCTGAGTCATAGTTTCATGTATATCTAGCCAAGTCAATCTATTCTTGCAAATACAAAAGGAGACTTCAAAAATATGTTGCCTGGAAGAAGAAAGTGGTCATAATGAAATAGCTGCTTGTGCTCTTGGTAGATCGGCTTCTCTTTTGAGCATGCATGTTTGAATGCACTTGCGATAGCCTTATTTCAATCGGTTTTAGCACGAGCATTTATTTTTAAAGCCAAGATTAGATTTTAATACAGAATTTTGTACTATCTATTGCAAGGGGCAAATCAAGATCCTTTTAAATAGTTAGTCTGCATTAAGTTGGATTAAAAGCATTCAGTTGGCATCACAAGCGGTCATCAAGACCTTGTTCACCTTAGCTGGGTTCTTTATGTTACGATTCGGCTAGGTTGACCCTTCAGAATCAAGCCCGGAGGGACTTTCCCTTATACATTAATACTCAATTAAGACCGTGACCATCTCTATATTTCTTGTATTTCCTTTTCTTCAATGGTGAAAATTTGAGCTTATCACTTATCAGCCAAGTATTGTTTTCACTTTGTTTGCTTTGTCGACAAGGGTATTCAATCTCCTCTTGAATGTCTGCTTTGTTTATGCTAAACATATCATATTCTCTTGTAGATGTTCTTTTGTAGATATAGTGACTAATTGTGTGCTTTTACTTGGTGGGTAGAATAAAAATGGAAATGTAATGCAGTTTATCCAATTGTAAGAACTAACTTATAGGCTTTTCATTGTAAGACTAACTTACAGTCTTTTTTGTCGTTTAAGGCCCTTTAGATGAGGAGAAGTATCTTTACTCACCGTCCTCCTTGACTTTTGTAGCTTTTCACTAGGGCAAGGAAGTAAAGGTTCCAACTTGGATTTAAGCTTTAATGCCATCCATCAACTCAAACAATCACCACCAAAGTGTTTCTAATTAGTGCCGCAAGAGTGTTAACCTAATCATCTCTAAAAAGCACAGTTGCTGGTAAACCATTACTTGCATACATTTGCTAAACACAGCCAATGATGTAGATAAAAATATATACCTAAAATTGTGCTTTTGCGTGGGCCTCTGCTTGCCTCTCCAAGTGCCTTAGCAGATGTCGAATAGCTTGAATTTGGAACACGCCCCGTTATGAATAGCCTTGGGCTGTGAAAGGTGGACATTCCTTTTCTAGTGAGTTCTAGGTGTCTAGCGATGGCCTAGGGTTTTGGAATTTCGTTGTTTGCAATGGCGTTTATATTTGGTTATCCTGCTAGAGCGGGACCATTTTGAAAAATCCGATCGCTTGCAATAGCAAGTTCTCGCCCGTCCCGTGAGTACTATCATATGTTGTCCTCCTGTTGTGACGAACTGGGTTTTTCCAGGATCCCATATGTGCTGCAGGGACATGCGTACGCGAAGGGATTTTCTAGGTGTCGGCCTCTAGTAGTACCTGTGAAGAAGTGAGTGTTGAGGCCGATTGTCTAGCTTCCTCTTGTAATAGCAGGTAATGAATGAAAGGGGTCGATCGTCAGCAAACGGTGGGTAGGCTGGCCATCCCTCCAACTCACGATATAAAAAAAAAAAAAATTGTGCTTTTGCATCACAGTCCCACAAACTAATATACAATACCTACATCACCAGTACCTATACCTACCACTCTTCACCTATGATAATGTCCCTCCTGCAAGACCACCTTTTCGTTTGCTAACAAGGTGGTTTTAGCATAACACGTATTTGGAACTCAATTCCAGATGTCCATTTGAAATTTTAGCATCATTATACTCAACCTTCTTAGTTGTCCAGTTCTTTTCTGGCCAAATGGTGTGACTTACAAGGTGTAGAATAAGACTATTGTGTACAACAAAAATTCTCTACAAGAACCCCCCCTCCCCTCCTCCCAAACAACATAATCCTCTGCCCCAAGCCTGCCCAACTGCTAGTTACATTTCTCTTCTTTGCTTGCGTATCCACCTTTGTTGGCTGTTCATTTGTGCATATGCATCTTAAGACACCTCTATCATCCACATATAGTGTAGCAATAGACAAAGCATCATCAATTTTCTTACAGTCACACAAGTTCCAATATGGTATGCTTGCATGTCCAGCAATAGAAATTCATCAGTTGGAAAGTCACAAAATACCGGATCAACTCCTTAGTCTCTGGCAGTCTGATTCCTGCTACTACTTGTGCCTTTGGCCTTCTCACAAACTTTGCAAAGTCCTTTACTTTTTTAAATAAGCCTGGATCTTGACCTGCCATAGTGCTTCTGCATACTTCACTAACATCAGCATTAATGTAGTCATACATGCTTCTGTACATTTAGGGTGAGATTCTATTGTTGTATCTTTAACCTCGTAATTCAAAGAAGCTGGTGACATAGTCTCATCTCTATCTAAATTTGGAATCATTCTCATTCATTACCAACTCCTCTAGGGCTACTGTTTTCTCATCCTCCATATGCAGCATTTTCGAGCTACTCTTTGGTGAATCCTTCGGACTTTGGTCCCTCTTGTGTTGTTTCAGGACTTCGGTCCCTATGTACTGTTCCAGGACTTCGGTCCCTCTTGTGCTGTTCCAGGACTTCGGTCCCTCTTGTGCTGTTCCAGGACTTCGGTCCCTCTTGTACTGTCGTCACATGTCCGATTGGACGCTGCCTAGTGGCGTGACATTAAAAGTGTTTATCTTTATCTTTATCTTTATCTTTATCTTCCTCTTCTTAATGATGGAATCTTGACTTTCTTCTGCTACACCTAGTATACTAGTTGCAGTCTTCTCTCCATTTATAGACCAATCATCTTTTTCTTTTTAGGGATATTTACCTACATGAAAATCTAACTACTAAGGACAATTATCAACCCCGCTGATCCATTTTCTTTTTCCTTCTACAATTCAAATCATCTGAATATATTTTCTTTTCCTGTTTTACCCAAGAGGCAATAGCCGAAGGTAAAGAACTGATGTATTTTGATTTCACTGCATATACCAAGTACCTGCCACATGACATAATGTGTTAGAAATTAAATAATTATTATGTAAAAGTCATAGGCGATTTTTACGTGAATGTAACTCGCATTGATGATTTATCCACCTCATAAGATTTCTCAAGTTCAATATATGTGACATATGTTTCTCAAAATTTTCAAACATTTGTTCCTTATACAAATTCTTGAATTAAAGTTACGGGGACTCCCATCCTTCTAGCTCGGCCATTGCTGACTGCATAACGAAGGGCATGTACGTGTTCCTTCCTTCCTTCCTTCCTTCCTTCCTTCCTTCCTTCCTTCCTTCCTTCTATGTCCCGGCTGGAAACAACAAAAACATAATTGTTTTCTTATACACTCTTTCCTCTTCTCCTTTTATATGTTGTCCAAGAATTTCTTTACTGTTGTTCCTGTACCGGATCCCCTTGAATAAGGGTGCTTGAATGATACCCTTTTTTCTGACTTCTTCCAAACATTCTGGATAGCCGCTGGTGTTTCCCTTGATGTTCCTGGATTCCGCTGTGCTACGCCTTCCCTTTGTTGAAATAGGAATGTCTCTGTGATGGGGTGACAAGTGCTTCTTCCAGACTTAGTGCTTTGTCCTCTGCTGCTCCTACAGTCTTTGGGTGGTCAATGGCTCTGACTAGCCTTTTGATATTGCTGTTGAGCCCTTCAATATACCCATCCACTAATTGGCTTTCTGTTATACCTAGCACATTCAGTCGAGCCTTAGAAACTCTTTCGTATACTTCCCTACTGACAGGTTGCCCTGCTCCAGGCGGTAGAATTGCTGGATCTGCCAGCTCGTGTATTTTGGGACATGCCTTCGAAAAGTCGTGGAGAACTAAACCTGCAGTTGTTCCTTTTCAACTTATTTGCCTTTGAATACCCCTTCCACCAGATACGTGTCGCGCCCTGTAGGTTGTCGGTTGCGACTTTCCCTATATCTTTATCCTTCATGCCATAGGAATTCTCAAATTCTTCCATCTCGTCCAATCATGCCTCAGACTCCATACCGATTCTATCTTTCTCTGAGAATTGATCCAATTTCCGTGTTTTCTAGACATTCCCCATGGCGCTATCTATCTTTTTCTGATATCCTCAGCTTTGAGGTTCTTAGATCTGCCATGAGAGTTGTTGGATGTTGTGTCCAAGCTACGATTCGAATGCTACTAGAGGTGCTACTAGAGCTTGAGATAAAGTAGTTGTGGGATCTCCTTGATCTTCTTTTCCTCTTCTTATGCCCATGTGCTCTATGTGCCTATTGCTGCTCTGGCTGGTTGGCAATTTGCTGCTCTGCCTAATTGCCGACATGTTGCTCATCCATATGAGGAGGTGGTGGTGGTGGTGGAGATCCCTCATCTTTCTGCCCATTATCACCAGGCGGCAGTTAATTTCCGCCAGCATTATGTCCTCCTGATCTTGCTCTTTAAAGAGGTTCCTTGGGTGCCTGTTCAAAGGTTGCTCTTGACTTCCTGGGGTTTGTAAGTTTCTAGCTGCAAAACATTAGTTCACCTTTGTTTGTTATGTAATATAATATCTCGAAGATGAGTTGCTATGAAAAATATTGCAATTATAGAGGCAAAGCATCTTGAATTACAATATTAGTGGTTGACCTTTATGTACATTAGATCATAAAATATAAGGTAATACATTCATTAGGCTATAAGAAACCCATTTTCAAACATATCATGCAATCAAAATTACAAGACAAAAAGAAAAACAATAGAGAAAGGGAGAGAGGTCAGTGTCATCATCGTCAGGGGTCGGTGTAGTGTTCGACATCCCTAAGTGTCAGCCCTCTTTGGATGTTCCTTTGGATGTTGCGTGTTGACCCTCCTGCCAAGGCTACTGCTATCTTGAAAGCTGGGAGTTCTGGTGTGGATGCCGCCACAACTGCTAAGGATACATCCCTCAAACGGCCCCGTGCAAAATCCAAGTAGTATAGGGCTATCGATCTCTTGATTAGAATGATATGATCAGTATCTTCTCTTGTTTTGGCATGCCTGCCGAAACCTATTAGTGCATTTAGCAATAGCAATGTGTCCTCTCCTCTTGGGCTTAAATCTCTATGAAAAACTGTTATCTGCCCTTGGGTTAGTGGTGGTACGTAATACCATAGTGCCTTTCCCTTTCTTGGTCCTTCTTGCTCCTTTCCTTTCGCTGCTCCTTTCCTCATTGCTGCCTGCCCATATGTATCTATTGCCAGCAGATTATCATGGTCCTTTTTAATGGCTATGATGCCATCCAGGGCAACATGCTTCACTGTTCTGCTGCTCGGTGTCTCCTCTGAAGACGCCCATGGTCGTGGTGTTTGCCCTCTCCCCGACTTGTATAAATTAGCTTGGATTGCTTGGAAATCCTCTTCAGATATTATCGGCTCTTCCTCCATTTGTTGCCGAATACTTTGATAAGCCCCAAACCAGACATCGAATCCCTTGTATAAGAGTGCCATTCTGCCACCTCCGGAAAGTCATGCACTAAAAAGTCGATGAAGTCTTTTATCTGTGCACTGGAGATTAATGCCAAGAGTTCATCTATTCTGAGTTCTTCCTTCAGTATGGCATCGACAAGATTTCATTAGCAAAGAGCTATTCCTCGCCTTCAAGGGGTGAGGGCTATTATCCCCAAAGGTGGTTCTGTTGCCCTTCTTGTGTTTGGTGCTCTTCCTTCCCTTGCTTGAATTCTTTTTTCCAATCTATTTGCTAATTTGCGTTCTTCCTCTTCATTCGACTCAACTACCTCTTCATAGTCCTCTTCGAGATATAGCTGCCCTGACTGTGTGCCTTGCAGATACTCCACTGTGCTCACGGATGAAGCTTTGACTAGCCCTTGTGTTCAAGGGTGCTACATTCAAGGGTTGGACTGAGGGTTTCCCTACCCTGTTCTCAACTTTGGATCATGAAGATAACCAAGGCTGTTGTTGCTAATAAATATTTATATCGTTCCACCTTACATGTCATATACTCTGGCATGTTTTTGGTTCGCTCCCATATCTAATTCTTGAGCCTAGCACTGCTTCCCAATGTTTCAATCAGTCCTGTTAATGAGACCCAATCTCCGTCTTTGTGAGGTATAGCTATCTGTTGTGGGTGAATTTGTTGATTGAATTCTGCAAGGATACATGAGTAGAAAGGTATCCTTGACAAGGTATATATCGTGCAGATCAAACCTGTGGGTGAACACCCGGTAGACATCCTTAATCAGCATTAATGTATTCAAACATACTTTTGTATACTTAGGCTGAGATTCTGTTGCTGTATCTTTAACATCGTAATTCAAAGAAGCTGCTGACATAGTTTCATCCCTATCTAAATTGGGATCATTTTCGTTCATTACCAACTCCTCTATGGCTACTGTTTTCTCATCCTCCATATGCAGCTTTTTCAAGTTACGCTTTGGTGCATCCTTCTCTCTTTCTCTTCTAAATGATGAAATCTTGACTTTCTTCTGCTACATCTGATATATTAGTAGTAATCTTCTCTCCATTTCTAGACCAATCATCTTTTTCTTTTGAGGGATATTTACCTGCAAGAAAATCTAACTACCAAGGACAATTATCAACCCCACTGATCCATTTTCTTCTTTCTTCTACAATTCAAATCATCTGAATATATTTTCTTTTCTTGTTTTACCCAAGAGGCAATCGCCAAAGGTAAAGAACTGACGTATTTTGATTTTAATGCATATACCAAGTACCTGCCACATTATATAACGTGTTAAAAATAAAAACAGTTACTATGTAAAGTCATAGATGATTTCTACCTGAATGTAACTCGCGTTGATGATTTATCCACCACATAAGATTTCTCAAGTTCCAATATATGTGACATATGTTTATCAAAATTTTCGAACATTTGTTCCTTGTACAAATTCTTGAATCAAAGGTACGGGGACTCCCATCCTTCTAGCTCGGTCATTGTTGACTGCATAACGAAGGGCATGTACGTGTTCTATCTCCCGGTTGGAAACACCGAAAACATAATTGTTTTCTTATACATCTTCCCTCTTCTCCTTTGATATGCTTTCCAAGAATTTATTTACTGTTGTTCTTGTACCGGATCCCCCTGAATAAGCTTGCCTGAATGATACATTTTCTCTGACTTTTTCTGAACATTCTGGATAGCTGCCTGTGTTTCCCTTCATGTTCCTGGATTTTGCTGTGCTACGCATTCCCTTTGTTGAAATAGGGTTGTCTCTGTGCTGGGGTGATAGGTGCTTCTTCCAGACTTAGTGCTTTGTCCTTTGCTGCTCCCATAGTCTTTCCAAGGGTGGTCAAAGGTTTTGACTAGTCTTTTGATATTGCTGTTGAGCCCATCAATATACCCATCCACTAATTGGCTTTCTGTTATACTTGGCACATTCAGTCGAAGCGTTAGAAACTCTTCTGTATACTTCCCTATTGACAGGTTGCCCTGCTCCAGACGGTAGAATTACTGAATCTGCCAGCTCGTGTGTGATTTTGGGATATAACGCCTTCGAAAAGCCTTGGAGAACTTAACCTGCAGTTGTTCCTTTTCAGCTTATTTGCCTTTGAATACAACTTCCACCAGATACGTGTCGCGCCCTGTAGGTTGGCAGTTGCGACTTTCCCTATACCTTTATCCTTCATGCCATAAGAATTCCCAAATTCTTCCATCTCGTCTAACCATGCCTCATCCTCCATACCGGTTCTATCTTTCCCTGAGAATTGCCCAATTTCCGTGTTTTCCAGACATTCTCCATGGTGCTATCTATTTATCTATTTTCTGATAATCCTAATCTTTGAGGTTCTTAGATCTGCCATGAGAGTTATCGGATGTTGTGTCCGAGCTACTACCCGACCTGCTGCTAGAGCTGGTATTAGAGCTTGAGGTAGAGTAGTTGTGGGATCTCCTTGATCTTCTTTTCCTCTTCTTATGCCCATGTGCTCTAGGTACCTCTTGTTGCTCTGGCTGGTTAATTACCGACATGTTGCTCATTCATCTGAGGAGGTGGTGGTGGTGGTGGTGGTGGAGGCCCATGCTCTTCTCCTTGTATCAGGTGCGTCACTAAATTGACAATCCTGCCCATTATCACCAAGCGACGGTTAATTTTCGTCGGCGCGTTATGTCCTCCTGATCTTGTTCTCTGCCAAAGAGGTTCCTTGGGTGCCATTTGGAAGGTTGCTCTTGACTTCCTGGGGTTTGTAAGTTTCTAGCTGCAAAACATTAGTTCACCTTTGCTTGTTATGTAATCGAATGTACTCGAAGATGAGTTGATATGAAAAATATTGCAATTATAGAGACAAAGCATCTTGAATTACAATATTAGTGGTTGACATTTATGTATATTAGATCATAAAATACAAGGTAATACATTTGTTAGGTTATAAAAAATCTTTTTTCAAACATATCATGCAATCAGAATTACAAGACAAAAAGAACAAGGTGCAAAGCACTACGAATTGTCCCCAAAATGCCATGGGCAAAACGAGCACCATACATATACAATACAATGTAACAAAATAAAACTGCGCAAAACTAAACTTGCCTTTGTCTCTTTAGTTTCTCTCTCTAGTTTCTCTCTCTAGTCTCTCGATATGTATTGTCTCTCTAGTTTCTCGACCCACAGAATATAGTAGAACATAATGGTAAAGTGCAGATGGTACATCAAA
>JAANSK020259051.1:0-22277 GCA_011763485.2 Isoetes engelmannii | reverse complement strand
TAGCCAAAGTTCATGTTATAGTTTTGGTGCAGAAATAAGAGTACGCTGCAAACCATTGCATCAAGTTTCTCATGGAAAAACATGCTCATAAAAGCCAAAATGACAAAATAAACTAGTACTTTATTGATACCTCTTTGTAGCAGCCCCAAGGAAATCTGATCAAGATTGAGTTATTGGATGTTACCTTATAGTTTTCAGCTGCAACCTTCCATTTCATAACGGGAGAAAAGCCAAGGCATAGATGTAGCATTTGAAAACTTCTGTTTTCCATAGGTATGCTTGAAGGGGATTCCTTGCACGATTTTTTGTTGTTGAAGACATCATCACTATCTCAAAGAATACCCAAAACAAAACTGATTCAGTCCTCTTCAACCTAAAATGTTATAAGCTAAGACCTCTTCAATCCTCTTTCCCATATTCTCCAGGTGCAGGTGCAGGTGCACTTGCAACAGACCTGGAAAAACAGAATCGAAATTGTTGGTCCTAAGCTGTTTGGTGCTAACCTTTTGCAATTCTGGCTGCAATGAAGATTTTCCAGAAGTGGTCTTGAGTTTCCTGCTGCTCGATGGCTTAGGCTCTGGGGTTTCCATGGGCTTCATCCCCTTGGTTCTTGGGGACTTCCTTGGAGAAATCCGAGCTTGCTGCTTCATTCTTGCTGCTACTAATAGGGCTTGATCAATCAGTGATGGATACCAGAAATCATACACTCCTGCACCCTAAACCCAAGCGCCCTGGTCTAGGTGATAATGGAAAGGTACCAGAGCTACCATGCCATGATCGACTTGCAATGATCCGGCTATGGCAGGAACAGGAACAGGGTTTTGGGAATGGGCGGGAGCACATAAAATCGAAAGGGGGAGGTTTTCTTTTTTTTTTTTAAAAGTGTCCCTTTTTTTGCCCACCCTTTCGTGCTTCTACCCTTTTAGATGTGATGACCATCTACGCATACATGGGGAGCTTACATGGCCCAAGGGATATGCCATGATGTGGTGAAAACCATTGGCATTTTCCTGTTGATATGGACTATTGCTACCAAGGTTGAACACTTCATATCTCATGTGTTCAACCTCCACATTCTTCTAAATAGTTCATAGCAGGTCCTCCTCACCACCTTCACTAGAGTCTACATGATCCTTGTGTTGATGTACCTGTGTGGTGACCTATGGTCCATCCCCTTCCCTTGCCCATCGTCATGTCTATTTGGAGTACTAGTCAATGAAGCTTTGATGTTTGTATTGTCAAAGGGGAAATTATCAGTAGCTCCAAAGACAGCCCTTATGTTATCTGGAGTCAACCCTACCTCTATTAGATTGGAGATTAACTCAGCAATCTCTTCCCTCTTTGGTTCTTACTTGCCCCTCATCACCATGTACGGACCTCTAAGTTTTTTGAATGCAGCTTTGAAAGCGGCAAAGAAGGCTACATCAAGGGGTGTAACCTATGAGAAGTGTGGGCAAGCAATAGTGCAAAATGGATGTCATATTCTTTGGCAGCCCATATAAGCTGTAAGTCAACATAGCTATTGTGATCATCCAGAAATACCTTCATTCATCCTCAATGTCGCCCTGTTGACAACACTGGAAAATCATGTCTTCGCATGCTTCCCGTGTCCATCGCTTTGTCTCAATGCGGAGGCGATGCGCCCTCGTGCGGATAGAGACTATCACCCTGTGCTTCTTCATGGGCGGATTTCATAGATAGGGGTGTGGGTGCTGATAATGTGTCATTTTGACATGTGACAGAGCATCCACATCCCCATAGTCTGCTAAGGAAGAAAGCATCAAGGTAGTGTCGCAATTCATCGTGTTCCTTGTTCGTGCACACCTGCACACACCAGTCTGCCTGCACATTCCACCGGGAAAACCATTGAGTCTGTCTGTCCTTCCAGCAGGCCTTGAGGCATTGTGGGCCCATTGGCATGGTCAACACCAGATTGGGTAGACGATCATCACCCATAATAACCACTTTCTGGAAGTAAAGAATATGGGGTCCAGTGCGGCTCTCTGGAGGGCTACAAACCCATTTCTTGCAGTAGGACCGGGTATGGAAATGTAGATTTCACCCCTAGTGCGCGTGCCAAAAAGACTTTTTGTACTTGTTCCAAGTCATTCTAGGTGGTGATTGATATGACCGCATCCCAGACCTCCGCCCCATATAGAAGAACAGGTTCAACCAGGGCCTTGAACAAGCGGGACTGGTGGTCCCAAGCATACAATTTTGCTTTGTGACTGTTGTTCTGCATAGCACATAAAGTTTTCCAGCCTGCTATGACCCTCCTCCAGATGCAAGCATCCTAGTGTGTGGTGATAGGAAACTCGATCCTCAGATACTTATAGGTCGCAGATACCTCCACAGTCTATCCCAAATAAGTAAGGGAGGGAGGCTTTGATTGACGGGAAGATGAAACGAGCAACACCCTAGTCTTGGCCATACCAATGAAATGGTAGAAAGTTTCTAGAGCATCCAGGTGATGCTGCATGTCCCGCGGATTGTAGACCAAGAGGTCGATGGCATCAGCGTATGACTGCCTGCTCTACATGTTCAGTAAGCCAGTCCCCGAATTGATCTATATACAAGCCAAAGAGTGTAAGAAAGTGGACACCCTTGATGAACTCCAATACTACTGACGATAGTTTGCCCTGATGGCATTATTTGGCTTGAGCATGTCTCGTATAGCTTATATATCAAAATCCACAAAACAGCAGTAGAGGTCCTGTCGATGGTTCCTGCCATCCTCGATCAGGGTTCTCAATGTGAAGATATGGTCAATGGTAGAGTGTCTAGGGTGAAAGCCAACCTGTGTAGGAGCTCGCACCTCCGTATCTTCTGCCCGTATCGTCAGTTGTTGCTCAAGGATGCTGGCTAGCAACTTGGCAAAGAGGGAGCTGACCATGATGGTGCGGTAGTTTGCTGGATAGTGAAGGTCACCAGCTTTGTGTATGAAAATAACTCTGCTAGTGGTCCACGGCGGAGGGAAGCCTTCTCTCAATGCGCGATTGAACAATGCTGTCAAGATAGACACCATTGGGGGGCCGACCCACTTAAGGAGCTCTGCATGTATCCCATCTAAGTCTGCTGCCTTTCCACTGGCAAGGCATTGTAGGCCCAAGAGGACATCTGCCTTGGTAATGACTAGCGGGAGACCAACCTGTAGTGGGACCCAACGCCCCTCCCCCCCCCTCCCCCAAGCGGATCATACAACCACTTTAATGTTTCGATGTGATGTTCCCTGTAGGATGTGCAGTTCTGTCTAGTACTCTTTTCCAGAACATAAAGGGTCGACATTCCAAGAGATAGAACATCTCTTGCTGGTTCTCTGCAAGGTATCTGGTCTTCTTTGCCTTGAGGAGTGCACAATACTGGCTAATGGCAGCTGGGCGCAAGGTGGGATCAGTGACCTAGTGAAGCCAGCTTTTGACCTGCTTACACTTGTCATCGAACCACCGGTTGCAGGGGAAAGTGGTAGCCAATGGTCGTCGTGAGCCCCCTCTCCCAAAACACCTATCTGCAGCCGTCATAACTAGCCAGTCAATCGTGCAGTTTGCTGCTGGAGTGTAGGAAAGTGAAGAATGTTCTCCAGATCGAGTGCGACCAATTGGACATAGGCCTCTGCTCGGTCATAGTCCAGGTGCAATTGGGTGTATGGGTGACAGAGCAATGGGTTTTTGGTCCACTTTCCAGTTCATGTGCAGAAAAAGGGTTGGTGATCCGAGTCCACTTCCTCGTCATGTTTGGTCATTCCAATTCCAAAGTGGGAATCATGTGTAGATTCTATTTCTCTACCAGCACATAATCCACCATACTAGAGCCACCCCCTTGATTCTCCTGTCTACAAGTATTTCGACCGAAAGAGGGCCACGGTGCCAGGCCATTGCAAATGACCAAGTAAAAGATGATGTCAAGCAACAACAACTGCCACCCATGGCATGTAACCTGGTGACCATCTGATGTCCTTGGCCATGCCACTGCTACGGGATTGAGTTGTAACACATATTCTTCCAATGGGTCAAATTTGGGGATCTGTTCCACTCTAATGCACGCATCGAAGTCTCCAAGGAGCACAACCTTGCCCAATTGCTTGTGCCGATGTATGTCATCATACAGATCGACATAGGGCTCTAGTATATCCACATCTAAATAAGTTGTAGAAGATGCTTTCGGCATGTGGGAAGTAGCAGGCCGCTACGAATAGGGAGCCAGCAATGCCATTCATGTCCTGTCGCACCCGCACCCACTGTCTATCTTATGCAAGGACTCGAGATTGATGGCCCCAATAATACGCGATAGTAGCATGCACGCTTGCCGATGAACTCGTTGAAGACTGAAAAGTGCAAATATCCGGGGAGCTCTGGCAGTCGATGTCCTGCATGTTCCCATATTTCCATCAGGAAAATGAGATCCATGTCTGTTGCAATGGAGTTGAGATTCTCTCCCTTCTACCATGGAAAGCCTCCACAGTTCCAGGACACCAGGCGATGGCACATTTCCTATTTGTTAGCATCAGAGGCCTGTGCAGACTGAGTTGTGGCAGGCGAAGTGGCAGGGGTAGAGCGAGAAGCATTGGAGCAAAGGCAGCTGGCTGGGGGGCTACGGCTAGTGGGCAGTGGAGGTAGTGTAAGGTGCTGGGGCAGGGGCGACTGTAGCAGACATACATCTTGCCTCGGCCTAGGCCTGTTGCTCCTCCTTGATTGTGGCATTGTCTAACCCTGTCAAGCTAACTCCTGAGGGATTCTTGTTGCTCTGGGGTGAGGTCTGGACCTACATACAGAGATTTTCCCTTTGACTTCTTGCTCTGACATATAGTATGGCACCCCTGCGCATCAACAACTATGAAGATGACAAGGCGAGTGTGATTCGGGCGTTGAGCATCGTGGCGGCTTGCTCTCACAATGCGAACAAGTGCAGGGAATGTCATGGGGCCAAGGATCTGCGTCGTGAGGCTGCGAATGAGGTCCTCCTTCGCTATCTCAGGAAGGCCGCACAGTACCACATTGTGGCTTCTCCGTCTCCAGTCCTGTGATTGCCCCCTTCGTGGAGCCATGTTGGCTGGTGCAGTATGCGTTGTCTCTTGTGCTGGGGACGAGACGAATTCTGTCTGACCGGTTCGAATTTTGTAGGTGTCTGCCGTGTTTTTCCATTGTGCCCGCATAGTGTTTCACCAAGGCATGGGCTTTTGCATGGAGGCCCTTCCCCTATTGAGCAACTGTGGTTTGAAGGTATGCACTTCTCTGTCCTGCACAGTGACCTTATGTTCCAGCCCTTAGAGTTTGAAAACCAACTCCGCGCCCTAGCAGCAGTGGTTTGAGCCAAACCACCGGCCCTAGCTTCAAGCGATCTCGTCTGTTCAAATTTCGTGTCCAGGTGGGCAGGAGTGTCCGAGTCTCCTGCTCAAAATCTTGCCTGTAGTGAACCATGGTCTCCATGCTGGAAGATAGGCCGTCGACACAAGTCGTCGACACAAGTCTGTAGGGCAGCAAGTGTTACCTTTGCCTGTTGCCTGTCAAAGTGAAGTAGGAGGAGCCCATCTTCGAGTTGTTCCACTCGAGTCTCTAGGATTGACACCGCTGTTTTTTGATGCCAGTTGCTTCCTTAGCAGTTTCAGTGCAGAGGTCTGGATCTCCTCTGTCAAACTTGCGACTCGTGCTATGTTGCGCTCTGCCACTGCCCGAACATGTTCCAGCGCTCTTTAGATGTCTGTGCTGACAAGGGTGCGTACAAATGCGGTTGACTGCCAAGTTGGAGTGTCTATCATATGCTTGGCGGACCATGTATGTTGCACGAATCAACGTCCACATCCACGTCTAAGACCACAACCACGGTCTCTTGCCGATTCTCTCTCAGCATTCGCGTTTCCAGACGCTTGATCACCCACTCTTACAAAATTGTTTTCCCCACGGCCTGAGAATGTGCAACCACTCCAATCGTCTGCAGAACAAGGACATCCTCAACAACCTTCCTGCCTCTACTCTATGACTACTCACACTCTTCTTAACTCCACCACGTCCCCTTTGATTACTGGCAGAAGTTACTCCACTTCTATCTTCAAACACCTTTGCCAACCCCGCACAGTCCTCCTTCCCTCTTTCTCAATAAAAGTTGGCGTCCTCTCTGAATTGGAGTGATCAAATCGGCCTCCATCGCATACGTTCATGCAATTGCTCACATGGCGAATAACATTATCAGACCCACCTGCAAATACGGGCTCCTGAGCTATACTACATCCACGTAACTCCTCAACCCAAGACACGTGCTTCTCGCCTACATCTGCACTTCTCCGTCTCAATTTCGCCATCCTACTGCTTTCAGGACCCCGTCCTTCACAATCTAAGCAATGCATTACACTCTCACCAGGGTTTTTTTTACATCTCTCGCAGATCGCAGAAAGGATGGCGCTAGGCTTACAAGGCCTATACACACGAAATGGCAAGACAAATCTGCTACTGGAATCCTTCTCTTTGAACACAATTCCCCTTGAACGAGCCGCATGCTTAGCATCATCACACTCAATTCAGTTACCATAGAAAATTGACACTGGAAATGTGGAAAGGACAACAAAGAGCAATTCACATTCTTAAGTTCTAAGCACTAGCCTAGCCAGCAGCACATCAAAGAAGAAGCAAGCTTTTTAAACTACCTTCTTCAACATCCGTGGCTAAAAGTCGTCACAGGAACTCGTTCTCTTTAAAAATCAAATATTTGGTGTCTGACAAGAACAACCAACACAACCACAAGCCAACTTCATCGAATAAGAATCTGATTATCCAGGAAGGATAAGAAGCCAAATAATTCGGCTTGTGCAAACCGGAGCCAAATTTGTCTCCTCGGGGACGGATCATGCTTAAAAAACAAGATATGGTCGCCGCATCCAAGTGATGGTCGGCTCTTCAACACAGGCGGCAGCCTATTTCGCAGAAGACGTCCAAAAAAAACTTACCTTTTGTAAGCCATTAAAATAAGGCATGGGCCTCAAAAAAAAACAACTGCAACAAACATATTTATATGCATTCACATACATACGCCAACAAAAATCTTATCCACAACCACTACCTAAATACGCCTTAATTCCTTAAAAAACAAACAGGGAACCTTATAGGGACTTCAAAGCATAAGAGCATTTATAGACAAGCATAAATATTGGGTCAATGTTTGAATTTTACTCACTCGATTCTAGTTCACTCTAGCTCTCTTGGATTTTACTCAATCATGTTGAAAATGTTAAATAATAATTATTCAATAGTAAAACAAAAAGAATAAAACGTACACTTAAAATAAGGTGCACCCATTTAACAACAATATACTATTACAATGAGATATACATCGTTTTTGGTGAGGGGAAAAAGAAAAATGGTGCAATTTGAAGTATTTATTTATTTATGTCTAAAAGCATAACTACCACAGGAATGATATATACACCGTAGCATGCAACATCTGACTTGATATAAATGTGAGGGTTGTTTGATGTGTTGACAAGGAGCTATAGTACTTTCAGAGAGACTGAGCACATCACATCCACCCTCTTGCCTTATTTCAGACGTTGCAAACAATTGCTGTGTGTGTTCATTTCATCCAAGTCCAGCTGGTTGGGCATATTTTAGATGGCATGCTACCCTCATTGTCGGAGGAATAAATACCTGCGCCTTTATCCACTAAGAACCTCGCTATCTCCTCCTGTTCGCATATTGCAGCATAGTGAAGAGATGTCTGTCCTTCATGATCCTGGAAGAGAGATTTATAGAAGCCAATGAGGTCAACCAATAGCAAGCTCCTGATCCAATAAAGAACTATGCTTGCTGACACTCTATATTTGCGACCAGGAACAGACCGACAAAAAGGAATTTCAAAGAAGACAAGTGGATACCTTTGCATCAATCTCTGCACCCTTTGCAACCAGAAGCTTTACAACTTCCAAATGGCCTTGATCTGATGCCCAATGCAGTGCTGTTCGTCCCTCACTGTCTGCTTCAAGATCCATAAAAATACAATCACTGATAATATAAACTTCCCAAAACATCAACACATGCTTGGAAGTGCACAGAACCTTCCAGATCCACGGGTGTGCCTCGCTCAAAAAGCTTGCCCAGGCCCTCAATATCACCTTCTCTTGCACAGACATGGATTTCTTCTAGAGTCCTAAGCATATTAAACATGGACAACTTAGTTTGCGGATACAGCATACAAACGGAAACAAAACACAGTTCTCACAGACAGTCTTTTCAAAAGGAGTCCTGAGTGAAGGCTATAAAACTATCCAATCTGATTTCCATCTGTTCATAAACAAAAAGAGCCATGTCAAGACATTTACCCTTCATCTCCAGCACGTTCCTCATTAGTTGGAATGCTAAAAACCGGACCCATTGTACTCTGTTTGGACGTGGAGCTGGTAGCACTTGATTGTTGTGAACTACTCTCATGTTCTTTTAGTTTCTAAAACCAACAACAAGACTGTCATCAGATTTGGCAAATACTCCTTCCTGTAATGTAGCATGGATGCAACTACACTCTCATGATGCTATCACTTCACGTCCGGCTTAATAGATGGAAGCAAAGCAAATTAAATGGAACAGTTTGGTGGGACTTAATAGATGGAAGCAAAGCAAACTAAATGGAACAGTTTATGCACCCTTTACGTGTTGAAGCCTGGAAAGTTTACTTTCTGAGAATCTTGGTTCCAATCGGGGGCGATCTCGGACACTATCGTAATGTACCGTTGCATAGCCTCCTCTGGACTTATGTCCCCTAGTTTCTGCCAAGCATTCCTTGCACATTAAAGACCAAATAGGGCACACAGTTACTTGACATTGTTAGACAACAAAAATTTTCTGAATCCATCTTTTTAGCTTTAATCATAATACTACACATTATTACTAGAAGAAAAAATATTAGGAAAATGAAAGATTTCAGCTTTCAACCATGCATTTTCATTTTTGACAGACCTCCAAAGACGGCAGCCAGTGATAAGCACAGAGTCCTTGGGCAAATACTAGGGTTATAATATAGATTTCAAATATGATAAATAATTAAGCTGAGAGACCGAGATCATACCATTTGGCTCTTGCAGTCATCTTCAAAGCAGATGGCTGTGGGATTCTGCAGGGCCCTTCTGTAGCAATTTTATAAAGTCCATACAACTGTAATTGAGCATCTTGAGGAATCTTTACAGCATGGCCAACTGCTGCAACATAACTTGCAGCTGCACCAAAATGTTCATCTAGTTCAGTACTCTCAACACCTTCCCAATCTGAATTATCATCTGAACTCTCCGCTTGAGCCTGCACACTGTAGGTTTGCCCAGAATCATCCCCTGTCTGAGCTTCCTTTTCAACCTCTACTTCTGTTTCAGTACTCGAAACTGGCATTTCCACAGCTTCAGATCTCGCCTCACCTGGTATTTTTAAATCTTCAATAATCAAACCCTCCACAGGCTGGCTTGCCTCTTCTGTGATTTCAATGTCCCTCTCTTTGTTCTTAACCTCCGACTGCACAAAATACTCTGGCTTTTCATCGACTCTAAGACTAGCAGAGGGTGCGGTTTCTGCCTCAGATTCACTTTCAGATTCTGGAGAATCACCTTCCAAAAGAGAGGTGTCTTCCGGATATCTTTCAACAAAAGCTGGGTCCTCATCTGTACTGCGTTCCACCCGTAGGTTATCACTTCTTATGGAAATAATAAGCGAAACAAGTTTGGCAATCATGAATGCGAATATAATTGCCAGAATAACGGATTGGGCGGCATCCTGCCAGTTACCGGCTATGGCAATCCACTGCCACATCGAGGAGGAATCCTAAATCCGATATATATGAAGAGCAACAACTAAAGGAAATGAACCGGCAGCCGGAACCCACAAAAGCAAAACACTAAATACCTTGGAGAAGCTGTGAAAAAAGTGAAGGAGAAGCAAGAGGAAGAAGAAGAACCATTCTAGGGCGCCATCGCCGGAGGAACCATGCCGGAAGTCGATGGGGGTCTAAAATAGGACGCCATGGGATATGCCGATAGAGAAACCAGAGCACATTTTGGTACTGGCAGCTAAGTGCTGCTGACTCTGAGATGATGTGGCTAAATTGCCTTTTCTTCAATGGGTTTGTTGGCTAGGTCCAACTGCTCTAGTGTCTGTTTTGTTTTGTCTCTTAATATGTTTACCCTACCTCTAACTTGGTTTGCACTTTAGCTTTTGAATCATGTTCTATTAGTTCTCGTATTTGGAACTGAATTGAATTGAATTTTATCATCCACGAAACGGAAGCACGCACTTAAGGACAAAAACTATGTTATCATAGGTTTAACCATTTTACATCTCTATTGTAAAATAGCATAATAAAATTTCCGAGTCCAGCTTTCAATTAATACCAAACTCGAGTCGTCTTGGCAGATTTGAAGGCCGTTATGGTGATTTTAAGTTGTATGGTTAATTTATCCCCAATAGATCACCAACTGCCCTTCAACGGACCACTAAACGCTCACACTTATCTTCATTGGCCCACCAAGTTCCCAACAATAGTCCAATTTACAATAGTTCTTAAGGTGGGCTAGTAAAGGGTAAGGTTTTCATTGGCAAAAAGTGGATCATTTAAGGATATCGGGTGGAAGAAGGGCACCCTCTCCTAATATTATCCAAACTCACTGCCTTTTGCCAGTGTTGGGCAAACTTTTTAGGTCCCATCGGAAAATTTCCTATGGTTATTTTGGCCAGTCGGATATCTAGTTTTTAGAGCCGAAAGTTTCCATTGTCTTATTAAAAAACCATAAAGAAACTTGTTGAAAAATTTCCTGCAACTCAAAAACTTAACCGGAAAATTTGCAATTTCAACCGGTTGTTTCTAGTGTTCCCCGGACTTTGCTCAACACTGGCACTGCCGTTTGTTTCCCCATCACTATACCATAATGCTACAGTTTATGCATCTACAAGCCCCATCTCCGACATACAAGCAATGTTGTAGTAACCCTCTTCTAGGAAGCACCCAGGATTAGAAACCCTAAACTCAAAGAAATCTCTTTAAGTTGAGTTTGTAACGTGCAATTATCCAGTTGTCCCTTTCCCAATTCAACTCAATTTGTTGTGTACACATTTCGCTGTCCTAAACACCATTGCTTTGTTGTGCATCTTTCAGCCAATCGCTTATATCCATCATATACAATCCTCCTTTATTAAACTCGTTGCTCTGGGCCACATCCGTGTAGATAAAATGTGGGCACGGTATACACGTTATTGATGCCCTTCTAAGTGTCTCTTTAAGAAACGTACTTTTTATTAGATTATATTATGTGATGCTTTAGAACTTCTTGTTGAATTTGGATTAAGAACCTATGTATGGTAGCATGCCACCTGGGACCATATTCCGATGTGGACCGGTGGGGTGCCGCGACTGGCGATAGCCAGGAGCGGGTCAACGGTCACACCGGAATGTGGGACTAGGTGGCATGCCACCACCATATGGAACTTAGAAGCGATTTTTCTTCCTCTCTTTTTTGCCATTTTTTTCTTCGCAACAGCTCCGGCCATGGCGTCGATGGACTTCGTCCAACACAGGTCGCTAAAAGACGGTAGATATGGCGTATGAGGTCTTTTTATTTTTTCACAGAGATTTTTCGGCAATTATTTGCACAGCGCATTCAGCTGGCAGTTGCATGGATACAAGAAGCCCCCAAATGGTTAAGCTTCGGTTATGGCGATGATGTACACAGAGTGATTTGTGATTTCATTGGAAATACCATTAACATTAACATGATAAACTATGTTTTAAAGAGAACCTTAGCTCAAATACATTACACAATAAGAATCTATTCACATTTATTTGTGTCATGGGACCACCTTTTTGGATCTATATGTTTGTATAGTTTGTCGTGGATAAATGTGCCTAATCTTAGCATGGCGAATTTCCTTGTTTTATAGGACTTGTTTCTCTCCAATGGAGGTTAAAATTCTCTTTCTCTACCTTCTTACTTTCGTGTTAAAGAAAGTATGTTTGAAGAAAGTATATTTAAATCTACAATATGGATCTGCCTAAATTGCTTCCAACTCATTTCCCAAACCTAGTGCCAAGTCCTATGGATTGGCAGTGTAGGAATTGTGGTGATAGAGGGTTTGATCCTACAAATGAACATAGTTTATTCAACATAGAGATCAAATCGATACAATCTAGCATCTTTGAATCTACGCATCCTTAAATGGACTATTTATATTTTCTTCTATATTCTAATGGAATGTCTTCAATGCAGTTGGAGCCGCTCGATGCACTGAGTAAGGTAAGGGTAGGGGGCATAATAATGGTTGGACGCATGTTTCATGTAAGAAGACAACTCGACAAGAACGAGCTCCAGCAGTTCATAATGATGATCTAGAGTCCAAGGGTTATAGAGGCTTTGCACATAGATGATCTGAGTCTCCCAGGCAGCTTTGCACAGAAGGACATTTTTTCCTCTGGGCTTTAAATCTGTACCTCAGACTTATGGATTGTTTTAACGATTTAATGATGAATATATTTGTCATCCTTACAAAAAAAAAAAAAAAAAAAAAAAACTCTTCAAAACATCTGTTATCAACTCTTACGGATTTGAAATTTATAGATTAAGGGTTCTAGTTCCTAGGTTACAGGCCCATATTTTTATGTCTTTGCAGGTTTGTTTCTTAAGGTTTTGAAGCACTTATGTTTGGTTATTTCGTATATATTACGTTTGAGTTAGGGTTTTGAGACAACAATTTGTAACTAGGCAATAATGAAACAAAAACCTTGAGTTTTAAAATGAAAAGATTGGTTTTTCTTTTTTCTTTTTTTGAAGGTAAGAGTATAAATTTATTAATATAGAATAAATACACAATGATCCCCACAATGGGATAGATAGAAAGAATAAGTACAACAACAGAGAGCACCTAGCCTAGCACCAGAATGTGTAATTGCAGAACATGATATTCTTCTTCGCCACCATATAGATATTATAGGGGAAGACACCTTCTTCACGACACGAGGGGGTACTACATAATGGGCCAGTCTACTTCCACAGCTTCCGGGAGGCTAAGGTGCCCAATTAGAGCGAAAATGAAAGTTGTCTTGTTTATAGAGTGTGTTCTCTACTTCCATTATTAGGAACATTGTTGTCCTTATCGCACTAATTGCATCTGAAGTAATTACAAAAGCCTTCTACTTTTCCAATTCTGTCAAGATCCCATTGTAGTTAGTGTCCAACTTCCTATCATGAGATAAAGCCATTAAGGCAACCTCCATATTGAAGTAACCTTTTATTCTATCTAGGCAAATTGCTTGCCCCCCAACAACAACCTCATAGCGATGCTTCTAAACTACCCAGAGGGCAATAGACACTATTGAGGCGGTAATCAGACAGTTGTCAGACAAGATGACGACATCCAGCCAGCTAAGATGACAACTGTCGAGTCCCCAAATGGGAGCCACCCAAAACCAGAATACAAGAACCATAGGAAAAAAAAGAAACGGGGAATGAATTCGCTTACTTGCATCTAAAGGAGCACAAATCATTCGCAGAAAGGCCTCTTTGGAGCAAGTTCTCTTTAGGCAATATGCCTCCCTGAGGGCTACTCATCTAAAAAATGAATTCATCTGAACAGATAGACCTCCAGGAGTTTGCCAAGAGTTGAACAGTAATTGGCCCACTGACCCTCAGTCTTATCATTGCGTTAAGTGAGGACTCTCCACATAGATCGTGATAGATTTTAGATACACAATATCTTTGAGAGCCCAAACACAACCAGAGCTTATCAGGACCTTCCACCCACCCTTGAAACTTCTCTGACATTTTCCTGAATTTCTCTCCTTGTCTTCCTGTCACCTTCACCTATTATGCACTTTAATTTTAAACCTAGTCCAAGAAATTCATCTACCATTCTCCCAAAGATGAAGTAGTTTTCAGATCCCATGAGTTTTTCACTTAGTAGAGAGATGATGGTGTACCAAAGCCAAGGGGAGATTCCCTACTCCATAGACTCATCTATTCCAAAAAAGACTTATCTTACCACTATCTTGTGGCAACTCTGAGGGGAAACATAGGGTTTGCACTACCATCCATGCCTGAAGTATTCTTCTTATTACTGGGGAAGTACTTGGTGCAAGCTTAAAATCTCTAAAGGCAGCCCTCAAGTCGTCCCTAGGTAGTGAGGGCTTGCTTTTAATCTTGCATTGATTGAATCAATATTTGACAAATATTAGAGCTGAGGATGTGTCTCCTTGTAGAATTCGCCAAATAAACCTGGCAGCTAAAGTCTGAGCTTGAGTGAAGGGGTCCTTACATCCCAATTCACCTTTCTTTATGTCTCTACAAAGTTGTCCAGGCCACCTGGGCCATACCACCTCATATGAATTTTCTGATAATGACCTCACCTTTTTGGGCAACCACTACTGATGGAAAAAATACATGGGAGGCTGCAAGAACAACATTAGCCACTGTGATTCACCCTGACATAGAAGCCCTTTGGGCGACCAAAGGCCAACTTTATTTCAGAGGCGGTCCAACAAAGGAGCTACAAACCCTTAAGGCTATCAGCAAGAGAGACTGGGAGGCCCAAGAGTTTAACAGTCTCCTCTGTTTCTATTGCTGGGAATCCCAAGACCCTTGCACGAGGATCAATATCACCATCCAAAGCCCACATGAAAAAACATTTATTCGCGTTTCGGCCTATTCCAGATGTAGTCTCAAACGCTACAAGGATGTCATGAAAGGACTGAAAGCTACTATCATCAAAATTGAGAATGTTACCTTGACTAGGTAGAGTTAGACTGTTCATCAAATCTTCAGCAATCTTCAAATTCACCATCTTTGTAAGCAGATTAAGCATGATCAAAAATAAGTAGGGGGCAAGGGGGGGCACCCTTATCTAATGCCTTTCCTACGGCCAAAGTGACCAGAAGGTTCTCCATTGATTAGCATGGAAGCTGAGGCCAACCTATTCATTTCCATAGAGATATTGATGAACTGTTGATGGAATCCCATGTAGAGCAGTACCTCTTGTAGGGCCTCCCATCTAAGAGAATCATAAGCTTTTCTGAAATCCATCTTGATAAGCACGCAATTCTATGTTGGCACTCGATTCCAGTGCAACCATGCCCTTGCTGCGAGGTAGTTATCCAAGGTATATCTATCAGTGAGAAAGGCAGATTGCTCTCTACCAATAATCCTATTTAAATAGGCTTCAATTGATTGGCAAGAACTTTCATTATCACTTTATACATAATGTTGGTCAAAACTATAGGTCTCCATTCACCCAGAACTAGGGGTCTCGGTATTTTAGGTATCAAAGTGATAAATCCTGCTGCTAGAGATGGATGCAACATATGGGAGGACCAGGAACCCCTTGTGGCTTTGTGAAAGTCAGGCCCCAATATATCCACCCATAATTCGACAAAACACTCAGGAGGAAACCCATCAGGACCAGGGGATCTATCTAAAGCTAAGGAACAAAGTGTCTTCTAGATTTCTTCGCTCCCTAAGTGTTGTAGTAATGCTTGATTGTCCTCATTGGAAACCATCCTTGTCAGTCCACCCTCGTCGACCATTGAGAAACCGGAGACTTATATGATGATGGTAGAAGATCCTCTTTAAATTGTGACTGAAAGTTCTCCTTCTCCCTGATGAAGGCCTTAATTTCGTCATGTTTCGTCAAAACATTCTGCTTATTGTCTTTCATTGATGTAAGACTATTT
The DNA here is from genome assembly GCA_011763485.2 of Isoetes engelmannii. Lineage (NCBI taxonomy): Eukaryota > Viridiplantae > Streptophyta > Lycopodiopsida > Isoetales > Isoetaceae > Isoetes > Isoetes engelmannii. The sequence goes on along the minus strand of JAANSK020259051.1, from coordinate 6,608 downwards.
TCTGCAAGCCCAGACCTCGGCCATTCTAAAAAGACACTGAGAGTTTTCATGGTCAAGCTCGGCATACCGTTTAGTTTTGAAGCGCACGACTGCTCCCCTTGCTTCCTCCTCCTCAATTGTTTTGGCTTTGCCCTCAAGCTCCTCCTCAAGGGAATGCTTATCCCGATTAAGAGATCATCAAATAAATCATGCTTAACTGCTTAGAGATCATTATAGATCAAGCCCTTTTCTTTTTTAACGTTCAAAGCTCTGTTTTTCCTCATTTTTTTTATCCAAGCCTTCATTGCACTAAGCTTATGGACCCAAGCTTTGATGGAGGGGAGGGTGTTCACTCGCTGTCCATGGAGCCACGGAATTTTCTGAAAGGCTTGCAGAAGGCTGGTTTCCCCAATCTAGAGATTTTAAATTTGAAAGGAACATCAACTATTTTTCGAGAGGTAGGGATGCCTTCTAGCCAGAACCAGCTTATGTGGAACATGGTCTGATGTGAGAAAGCAAGATCACCTTCAACATAGCATTTATCCATAAAACACGTCGTTTTATTGGCCATATAGAATCTGTCCAGTAGGCAATATATCCTGTCTTGATTTTTCTGCTTATTAAACTAGGAGAATTAGTATTTGAAGGAGGAACCAAAGGGAGGTCTACAGTGTTTATCCAATTTTCAACCACACTCTCATGTTGTGAGATCCAACCCTCAATGCCCTTCCACATAGCTACCCTTTTGCAGGTTTATTAGAAACGTAAACATTTATAAGCCCTCACTGACAACTTTGGCTTTCAAAAATAACATCCTGCTATCTGCCCCTAATATCTGCAAATTGACGCCTCTGCCTGCCCTTTCCGAGAATACACGTACCCCCTTTCGCGCATTCGGCAACACAACTAAAGGAGGAGTAGTCACCACCCACCCAACTACCAAGGGATCTGGCCCCAAAATCCGGCAGTCTGTGTTTCTACAATAAGATGACATCTGCCTTCATTGCACGGATCTAATAGCCGCTAGAACCCAGGCACGTTTAAGTACCCCTTTGATACTGCAGAAGTTCCAAGATACAATGCTCGTGACTTCTGGGGGGAGGGGGGGGGGATGAGGGGTTACTAGCCAATTTGTCCCAACCCATAACTTTGCAAGTGGATTAAAGTCAATGTCACGGAATGTGGACATGAAACCCAAGGCCAAGCCTTAAGACCATAGGAAGCGATTACTTGATAAGCGCCCCTGATTGTATTATGATGAGTGCCCCTATATGTACTTAGAAGGCCATATTTCCGTAGACCACCAATGATCGAAAACCTCAGAGTATGCTTAAGATATATCTTAGCGCATACCCAATACCTCAAAGGAACATTTAACCATATATTATTCCCATGGTACACTAGTTTGCCAAAGAGTCCTAGAGCAATAGTTGATCCCCAATAAATCAAGTGGCATTCATTGAGGGAAAGGAACTCTAGTGAAGGTTTGACCGCAATCGACATTAGAGTGACCCATAAAGATGTCCAAAAGCCCACGAGACGATTTAATTGGTATATGCCATAATAGGAGGGAGGGAGGGATGGCATTTTTTATGTCATACCATTTTTGACCGGGGTTGTCCCATGATCATTGGTAAATATATGTCATGATTGAGCAATCATAACATTATTTTCCTTATTAGCAAAAAGGCAAAGTGTGAGCATCCCCATAATGAAATGGACCCATGTTGTACATGTAATGGCATAATTCCAGTCTTCGTAATTGTTTAAGAAAGATCTAGGAATATTCTCAGGGAATATGATTATGGAATCCCATATAAAAGAGAGAATGGGCCATCCTGAACTTAGACAAGACCATATTTTAATCACGGCTTTGTCCAGACTCATAACTAAAATTGTGACAATAGCAAAGATTTTGCCGAGACCCATTATGAATAATAACCATGATGCAAACCTGTCAACAGTAGCAAATCTTTTGCCGAGACCCATTATGAACAATAACCATAATGCATGCTTAAGAATGTCGAAAATTTTGTTTATACCATCTGTGAACAGTGAGTAGCATAAAATCTTGTCCAGGCAGCAGAGAACTTTGTCTGGGCGTTTGGTCTAGTGGTAACACACTAGTTCCTTGGCAATGTGGTCTCGAGTTCAAGAATCGCACTCGGTACTGATGGGGGTTAAATCCAATGGATGCAATGTAAGGTGGTTGGGGGCAGGGCCCAACCGAACAATGTAGTGTGGCGTGTGGTCACATGTCCAGTTGGATGTTGCCTAGTGGCGTGACGTTAAAACTGTGACGACCATATGGGTATTCATACCATACGATTCTTATCCTCGTATGAAAAGATGGTCATCACACTTGTTGAAGGCATTCCCTTGCATCTTCCTCATATGCACAACAGCTTCCAGGAAGTCCTAGAACATTCCAGAACCTATGCGCATGCGCGATACTTGGCAAGATCTCGTCCATTGGAGTGGCACATCATTCTCGTCGAACCATTCTGGTTCAACGCCAGTCTTGAGCCTTCTAGGCATCTCCGTGTGTTCCTGCTTGCCCCCAGGCCATTGTATTTGCCATTCTTCCTTGTATATCAGACTCTTCGCGTATTTATAGCATATTTCTTGGGTATTTTCCACGTATTTACCCTTGTTTTCGCGTGGATCATACAGCTGTTGCAGGTACTGGATTCATTGCTTTGCAGCGATGTCTCCCTAAGACTGCCGTGTTTTCCTAAGCACCTCTCTCCAGAAGCTCCTGGGGTAGCGCTCCAGGAGATAGAACATTTTGTTTTGTTGCTCTGCCAGATATGCGGCCTTCTTGTTCTTGAGGAATCTGCGGTACTGAGAGACGGCCTGGGGGCACTCGGTGGGACTAGTGATGCGGCGGAGCTGGCGCTTCATCTCGCGGCACTCGTCATCAAACCAGCGATTCCGCGGGAAAGTGGAGGTCATGCCTTGCCTGTGCGAGTGTCCTCTCCCGAAGCATGTGTCTGCGGCCTTTGTGAACACCTGAATCAAGTGGGCGCTCTGCTGCTGCAATGTGAGAAGCTGCAGTATCTCCGTCAGGCTCTGCTCGACCGACCGAGCGTAGTTGTCTGCTAGGTCGTAATCCAGGCGCAGCTAGGGTAGCGGAGGTGTCGAGCGCATGGTCGTGCGGGATATTTGCAAGGCCACGCTGAAGAGGAGGGGCTGGTGGTCGAAGTCCACTTCCTCAGATTAGCAGGTCGAAAATGCTGCAGAGCAGAGCAGCTACCATCCATATCGTGTGAAATGCACGTCCTCCGACACCCTGGGAAGATGTGCCTCTGTCGGGTTGAGCTGCAACTCGTCTTCAGCAAGTGGGTCAAAGAACCTATCCGGCAAGGAGCCAGAACCAGTCGACTTGATGCCAACAAAATTTAATCAGCGCTTGGTGATCATGAGTGGACAGATGCACAAATTTGTGAATACGATGACACCAATAAATCAAGGGGCGGAGAATGGTCCCCCACCTCCGCCACCACCTCCAAGACAGAAAGATTCAACATGGAAGATTCCCGGGGGACGCTCTTATATATGAAGGGGATATGCCATATGTGTTCATAGGGTAGCACACATCCCTCGTATACGGATTTTTAAAAGTCATATTTCAACCCCTCCATATGAAATTTACCTCAAAGACAGACATAAACAACTTACGAAAAACTCCCCTCCTGTATGTATATGATGAAAATTGATCAAGCCCCCTAAACTTGCACTTAGGCAATTTATACGTAAAAAATGGTGAATCCCCGTTGGGAAGATTTGGTAGAGTGGATAACATTACATGTAAGCTTTTGGGACGGGACATGAAGACGTTAAGTCATCAGCTAATTCATCAAGTCCATTGGCAAGGATACCTCTAATGAAGAGAGTCAACCTCGACATTGAAAGGAGCATTATTAGAAGATGTTCTATAAAAAGAGCAAGGCCTATCTATGGTTACACAACAACTCCAAGGAGATCAGATCCTCCAGCAACTTGGAAAAACGTCGTCTTACTACTCCAATGACTAATGCGTAGATGAGCTCTTAGCAAGCCCGGAGATCTAAATTTCTTTTATGAAAGGATTGCCCCAAAGATTGAGCAAAGCTTCAAGAATTGGAAAGAAATACATATAAAATAACTTGACAGTTATCCAACATATTCGAACTTCTTGGTGAACTTGATCACCTCAAGCATGATTCATTACTAGAATCATCGTTGACCATGTGTAAGACGAGTAGCTCCACAACACACGGAATAATCTGACCAAATGAAGAGAAACAATCTAGTAAGTCCGACCAACTTATTAGATGGCATCAACTCAAAGGTGAGACTGGGGTTTGACTATTTCAAGAGAGTAATAATCAAGAAAGGGACAAATATTGGAGTATAGATTAGATCTAAAACAAGAATAATTATTTAATTGCATGGTCCTTTGTAAACAAAGGAAACGTCGTGACGACAAAACCTTGTAGGCATAGGATTTCATTAACCCATAACTTTGCATCTCCATAGATGGGAAACATCTCTAAGAATAAGACTTTTAAGTCTAAGCCTAGGGGGACATAGTCTCAGTAGAGAAGATCTCCACCGACCCAGCAAAGATCAAAGCCATCATAGATTGGCCAGCACCAAGGAACGTCCACAAGGTGAGGAGCTTCCTATATTAGCAGGGCACTATAGAAATTTCGTAACGGCCTTTGCTAAGTAAGCATACCCACTATCAAACCTGACCAAGCATAAGAAGGTAAAGAATTGGGTCAAGCATTGGTTAGTGAATGTCCAAACCTCTTTTGAGAAGCTCAGGGAAGCTCTAACCATAGCACATGTGCTTACCCTGCCAGATCCAAGCAAGGACAAGTTAGTGGCAACGGATGCGGTAAATTAGCAACTGGAGGAGTCCTTATACAATAAGGAAGAGTGGTTGCCTACAACTCTAAGAAGATGAACGAGATGGAGCAATGCCACTCAACCCACGTTCAGGAGTTGTTGGCAATCATAAGAGCCCTAAGAACATGGAGGCATTATTTGCTTGATAGGCCATTTCAGCTAGATATGGACCACCAAACCTCCAATACATCTTTATGCAGCCATTAATCAAATTGAGACAACAACGCTTGATGGAGTTTCTTGAAGAGTACGACTTCGAGATAACATACAAAGCCGGCGAAGTTAAATGTGGTTGCATATGCACTATCTCGACACCCCTTCGTGACAAGAGTGCATAGTAGCGTGATTTCGATGTTAGCCAGTGATTTTGGCAAGAAAATCCAAGAGGAATTAGCCACAAGCGACCCAGAGCACAATTATCTGACATAATTTTGAAGATAGTACTTTTTACGTCATACCACATGGCAGCACACCATAGAATAGAGAAAGTGGCTTCAGTCTGCAAAACCCAGAGCACAATTACGTGGCATAATTTTAAGATAGAAAATCGTACTTTTTACGTCATTTCACATGGCAGCATCCCATCCCGGGGGATTCACCTCTATTGCATGAGCATATCCCACCTGTGTGCTTAGGGTGACAAGAAACACCCTTATATACGTATGCAAAAGCGTTCGAAAAACACCCCTTCCGCCGAGAAAATACACTAAAATGTCAGTAAGAGGGGGATTTAAATCCCTAGTATACGTACGAAAACATCGGAAAAAAACCCCGTTCCAAACACTCACTTGGTTTATGCGGGTCTTCTTTGTGAATCCCCCGGGCATCCCATAGGGATATATAACTGTCCCCTAAATGTCCTAAGAAGTACCTGAACACAAACCTAAATTGCTAATCCAAAGGGTTAGCCACCAAACCACATGGAAAGAGAAATTGCTATAAGTTTCATTCCCGAAACTTATAGATGAGAGTGAGATCTATCTAGCACCAGTAGAATCATCTTAAACGGAGCTCGAATCTTCAAGTTGCAGTGTTTTGAAAAAGCGTTATGAAAGACAACTCAAATGAGCATAACTTGTCAATTTTGATTCTAATTTTGACAAATTTGATCTTATTGGCAAGATCTTATCCTAATCTATAATGTTCGTGAAGACAACTTTTGAATTTGAGGAGCTACAAAAATTATATTACCATATTTCAAAAAATGCTCTTCATTTGGAGGGTATTTTTAGAATATTTGCAAAATTGAGGGGTATATTTGGAATTTTCTTTAATTTAAACCTCCGACTCATTGTTGGCTCTAAGACCCTTTGGACATATGGAACATAGGGTATGGGTGCCATGTACCGTGCACTTAAAGGGGCAAATTGCCACAACTTTACCCATGTCAGGACGTTTGCCAATCCGCCCACATAATTCGGGTTCCACATGTTGTGTACTGTAAATTGTCGAAGGAAATTTCTTCAAATTATCAAAGATGAAAAAGTTAGGGTGGGTCTAATGTAGGGGGGTCAACGATCCACCTCCGCTGGGCCTCTGCCCCCTTTCGTGCTGAAGGCAGCCCAATAAACACGCTACCGTTGGCTGGCAAGCGTGCTGATGTGTCCCCCTAGCGAGCAGGGAGGGCCTTTGACTGCTTATTTTGTTCCCACGAGCGAGCGGTGGGGCATTTATATGGAAGAGCAATCATGTGTTGCAGGTGTCTGGCACATGATGCCACCAGGGGTTGCAGC
>JAANSK020259040.1:0-12539 GCA_011763485.2 Isoetes engelmannii | reverse complement strand
ATAATCGAGTTGTGAAGCTTTTTAATGCCATGATTTGTTGCACATGCAGTTGGAATTCGATTTTGGAGTGTTTCCAATCCTTATGTTAGAATCTTGGGTTGAGATGATTTAATTTTTATTAAGTCTTACAAAACCATTTTCCGCTTTCAACACAAGGAAAAAAAAAAGGGGGAGGAGGAAGTAAATGCCTAGGCATTCAACATTTTGCTAGGCCTTATCCATTGTCATCGTGTTAAAAAAAAAAAAAGTAAATAGCCTATACATTAAGCAATTGGCAATAAATATTTTGTTATACGTGTGTAATGCAATATACCTTCATCTTACACATTCATCACTCAAATGCAGGTAAACGTATGCAACATTTCCAAACAAATCTTTTGCCTCTTGTTCCACACACACTGCATGCAAATTTATAAATTCAAATGACCGATATACCATCAGTTTCATTACACAAGCATCAACAAATATGAAAAACCTTAGCCACTACCTCACCTTATCCATTACATATACCCATTCCACACATCACCATAGATGCCCGGCATCGCCGGGCACACGTTTCTAGTTAGCTTTATATTTCGGGTGCTTTATTCTATTTTTTCTAAAGTTGAGAGATGTGATGCTATCGCATGTCCAATTTGTTTTTGCCATCTATTCCTTTTTTCTCCTATTTGTGTCGTTGGTCCTGTTTGGTCCCCTCTTTCACTCACTAGTCATCCTAGTTTGCTCCATTCGGTTACCCGTTCCTCTATTTATCCATTTGCTTGTCCTTTCTTTCGGTTGTAAATTTAACCCCTTCCATCGTTTTTAGTTCTTTTGCCCTTTATTTGTTCGTCTAATTAGAAGTTGTCCCTTCTAATTTGTCTTGGTTTTCATTGCCTTGTTGGTGTCCATATTTAAGGTTTTGGCCATTTTCTTTGATTATCCCAGTTACCCCGTCACCTTTGCTTCACCATTTCTTTTTTGTTTGCCCTCTTTGCTTGATCTGTTCTAGTCGTCTTATTTGTCCATTCCTCCCTTTGTTTCGCCTCTTTTGCCCTTTTTTTCCTTGTCGTCCTAGTTGCTCCATTCTTGTTGAGGTAGATTCCTCTTCTGTCGGCCAGTTGATTCTATCATAGGACCCATCCTAGGAATGCCACGGTTCTATTGCGATAGAACCAACATTCCTTGGATGGGGATGCCCTTCCTCGAATCTCCTATTTATACTGCCTCCTTTCTTTTCCATTCATCGACATTCTCTTGAGCTCCTTTTCATTCTGCTCATTTGGCTCCACAAGTTTCCCACCCCCCTCTCCCCTGTCATATCTGAGCTTGTGGGTCGTCACTATGCTTTTCTAGATAGTCTAGTGTTTGCTTATGGTGCATTTAGTGTTGTGGTTCAGCGGCCTCTAATTTCTTGTAGTGTCTCATTTTCTCGGCACGGCAATGTGGCCTCTAAGACATTATTTATTATTCATTTTTTCTCGGCGTGGCACTGTAGCCTCCGAGGCAGTACTAATTAGATGTTTCCCGCGATGGTCATTCCGCGGACGGTTCCCGATTGGTCGACTGTTATTTCTTTCTTGGCGTGGCCGTAGAGCCTCCGAGCCTTGTGATGATTTTGATGTTATATTGTACTGATGCACAAAGCGCGTAACTCCTTGACGGGTCGTTCTCTTTTTTAGCCTTGACTCTGCAGGTTACTTTTGGAAGTCTCTTGGTTGTCGGAGTATGTGGAGTAGCGCTTCATCCTTATGAGTACCTCGCCATCGTGTTTGTATCAGAGTTTTTCTCGGCTGACATATGCTTCCATGAACGGTGCTTCAACTTTATGGCTGCAGTGACGTATTCTTCCATTTTGGCTTGAGTGTTGCAGGCATTTCTCGAGAGTGCTGGCGACCGTTTCTCATTAGGGTTTTCCTCGAAAACCTGAAAGGACAGGGTTTCTCATCCCGATGAGAAGTTGTCGCCAATTTTCTCACGTTGCTTAGCCTACGCGGCGAGTAGTCTATTTTTTATCTTGTATTCTTTATTTTTCGCCATGTTCTCGATGATTGTCTAGTTTTGGAGCATTTTTATTTCCAAACATATAAAAGTTTCTACCCCTAGTAAGGGGAACCAAGTTGTACTCAATGATTTCAAAGAGCTCGGCCCGTTGTTTCTATCATAGGACCCATCCTAGGAATGTATTTTATCGTGCAGGGGGTGCGCATCAAGCTTTGGATAGCATAAGGGTAATCAACAAATAAGCGACATAATATATTGTACATTATGCATATGGCCCCGGCTGGAGAAAATGTGCCAAAGAATAGTGGTCCCTAGGAAGAATTAGTATTCTGCAAGATACTTGATAATGCATGTATAGAACTAACTCATATTTTAATTGAACACTTCTTATAAATTTGTATGTTATTGTACTACATTAGGAGGCTTCAGCTGGTGCTGTACTGGTTTCATTTAATTTAAACAGCAAATACATGTTACAAGAACACCTGCAGATGATGCTATATAATTGAGCAATTGTTTTAAAAATTAGGATGTGTGAAAGAATGATGGGTGCGACTACTTACAATACGACCACTAGTCTAGCAAAAATCTGGATCTTGTTTCAACCTTTCCATTGTTTCCAAAGAAAGAGCTATGGTGGCATGAATTCCTTGGCCTCCAATTCCAGGAAGAAGATACACCTTCCCATCATTCCAGTCATCCATTCCATAGCTAGCTCCCACAGGCTTTCCAAAACCAAAATCTACTTCATAAAGAGGGTGCCTATGTGATCCAGCCATCAAAATCCCAGCAGCACCCATCCTGAATGATGGCCGCGGTACTTTGCCATCCAACATATCCTCCATCCAATTTGCAATCCCTTGCAATCTGTCAGGAGTAGCATCCTTGACTACTTTATGCACTTTTTCAGCTGCAAAAGCCAATCCTTCTGAGCTTAATTCAGCTATAGTGGCCTTGGCCACAGTTCCCATCGCCCCGTTTCCAAAATAATTTGTTGAAAGTAATGGCAACCTGTTTCTAGCAGTGAGCAACATGGCAAAACGTGTGGATTGAGTAGGAGGCAAACTCCTTGCTTGTGAAATTTTGTACCATATATGGCCAGATATAATCTCATATGATGTGAAGCTGTTAGGAACAGAAGATTTTAGGCTGTCGATTTTCGCCTTGTCAAAATTAAAGCAACTTATAGATATTGAGGGTTTCTCATCCTGACTAGGCAATTCTGCAGATGCAGGTTCTTCATCAAACTTAATCCCTAAGTCCTCTAGAGTCTTGAAGCTAGATTCTGCTCTAGAGTAGGCATAAGAGACAATGGGATAGATAGACAGAGTTTTACCCCTTGCAGCTTCTGACCATGATTTTAGAAAGTGCCAAATTGATGGTCCATCTACCATTTGGTGGGCATAAGCAAACCCTAGGCTGATTCCACCACAGGCAAATCTGGTTATCTATTAGAAAAACAACAAAAAAAACACTTAAAACTATCATCAACATTACTGTAATAATAATATGTAATATGATGATGGTGCAGGAATACTGATCTTCATATATGATGTTAAGGTGAATAATGATCTTCATCACAAAGGCATCAACAAGTATTATTACGAATATAATGTTAAAATGATGTTGTTGCTGGAATACTGACCTGAATAAATAACAGGGGGCTGTCTGCAGTCCAAGGAATCGTTGCCCTAAAATTGCCAGTTTGAATTAGGCTATCTGTGAATGAAGATGGATTAAACTGCCCCAAATCATCAATGGAAGCGTCTGTGACAGCCTCCGAGAAGGAAACACCTTCATCGTTACAAATAAGATCCGTTTGAGTTCCTCCCAACGGTTGCAACCTGCCAGCAAGAGGGAAAAAGTAAACCAGAACTTCTGACAGACTCTGCTGAAGAAGAGAAGGAAGATGAGAGGGCTGTGGAGAGGAAAAAAAGATAACGCGTTTTTGGAAAGGGACATGGAACATAAAGCGATCAAAAACGGGAAGATGGAATGTTTGGGAGTTGGAAGGCAGCTTTGGAGCAACGAGGGTGGAGGATAAGATGGTCACCGTGTTCGCCATAGCTGAGCTCCTGCAGGAGAGTGGGCTTGAGAAATGTAAATCGCCTGTGTGCTTGAAATTTGTAAGAAGCTTCTCATCAAGCTGCATTCTAGAAGATATAGCAAAGAAGATAGTCAAATGTCGAACTGAACTGGGACCTACTGAGTACTTTCCCACGAAACCGTGCAAAATGATTTTTCTAATTTTTGGGTTGCCCCTAAAGGCAAGCCCTCGCTTACTTGAGAATGCGGCATATTCCAGGCATATGCCAAAATATTCACAGATATTCCATGCGACTGGCCTAAACCTGTTGTAGCCGTCATTCTGTCCGTCGCCCGTATTCGTGGCCGACCTCCATCGTTCCTGTTCAAATCGGTAGACCGGCTCTTCGCCGTAGTAGTGGCCCTGCTTGCTTCATGCCTGTTTCGATTTACAGAAACATTGTTTGTGCCAGTCGTGGTGGAGGGATCCGCCTTGATACAAAAAATGGATGGAGCATTTGGTTTTGTGCTTTAACGGGATCTTACGACTATATAGGTATGTTTTGAGTCTGTATTATAGCAGAGATTTCTTGCTTCAACAAAATGTCGCATGTCGCCCATTCTGCAGTCATCAGAAATCTGTAGCTATGGCGGTGGTGCCTCATATAGTGGCTCTTCCCTTCCAAATGCACGACCATATTAATTCTCTATTGCATCTCTACAAATAATTAACAAACCTGGGATTTAGGTCACAATCGCATGTTCATCAGAGGCTAGCAGCAATTTCAACTACAACAGTAAATGCAATAGTACTGATTACCTGAAGTTGATAGGGATGTAAAAGAAATCAGCATCTGCTAGAGTCCAAGTGCCGTGAGCAAAGGGAGTGTTTGGGATCAAATTGGCGAACTAATCATACGCTCCTTCATTCCCCTCCTTGCTGCCGCCCAGGAAAAGTCCAAAGGCAAGGGGATGGACGAGGACGTGGTGACAACGTCTCTGAATAGGAATTGAGTGGATTAGGGCCCTGCACATAGTATCAGCTGCTTCTCAGTTTCACATAAATTGATGAACATAAAAAAAAAAAAAAAACGGGTGGTAACACTCACAGAATAGGACCCGATACATTCTGCATTCGTGCAGCAGTCTTCGTAGGAATCCCAAGGACGGCCTCGCATCTGCCTCACAGACATGGAACTCAGCATCCGCTGCAGACTTGTCCAATTTGAGGACATGGCTAGTCACCACCACCAGAAAGTTTACTGGGTTTTCAAGGTGCAAAAACCCATTGTCTATATGATCACCCACACACTTCTCGACCTCTTCTTGGCTCGTTGCAATTTCCTTTTCATGTTATGGTTAATTTTGTACGCAGCATCTCGCGCTCTAGCATAGACCGTCATGTTATAACAACTCTTCTTGTTCGACAGCAAGGCCCCAGGCCTCGGCCTACGCCCCCTGGGCGCTTGAGGAACCTGCTAGTTCATGCACCCGTGCTTCTTCCATCTATGATTCTCTAAATCCCCTCTCTTCACCCATGCATCGGTGCAGTCTCCAACTTTGCAAAACCATTTGGTCACCGTGGTGTCATGCACGTACACTTCCTCCACCTTACCATTTTTCAAGGCCTGGCTTGCTTCACGTTCGAATCAATCCCAAGTCTAGAGATTGAACCGTTCCCCCCTCCCTCAAGAATACCACGGTCCACAAGAGAAACCATCAGAACCGGGGAATCATCTAGTGGCCTCTGGTGGGTCTATGAGGGCACCGGTATTCTGTTTCCTCTGGCAGCTTGGGGACTGCACCTCAGCTTCCACGTGGACGTTCCATCGAAATCATCATACAAAACACCGGTGGTCTGATTCTCACAGTTGAGGCCATTTTTTACGACGTTGGAGGGCTTGAAATTCTCATTGATGCTTGTGTTTAAGCTACGGTCCGCAAGGTTGGCTTCCTCCATTAAATACTTTATTACTAACGACAATAATATGTAGGCAAAAAAACATTGGGGGAATGGAAAGATACATTTCTAACCTCGCAAGAAATGTTTCTTCCAAACGGAATGTAAAACCAGAAAACAATTGAACTAACGATACCTTGACCCGATAATACGAGCGTCATTGCCTCCGTTGCCGATTGAATCGCCTTGACTGAGCGAAGAAGAGCAGAAGACAGCTGATACTGTAAAAACAAAATTACGAGCATTCTTTCTCGCTTTTGAATCAGGTTCGAAAAAAGGGTGCTAGCCCTAATGCTAGGATCATATAGCCACGCGGCACATCTTTAATGGAAGCCTTATGGTATATAGAGTGCATGATACACGTGCCATTGAACTATTAGATACACTTCAAACGTACAATTGTATGTGGGTGAACATCCTCCAAGATCACGTCTTGCGTATACGGCATAGGCGAGGAGCTAATAGGCCATGGTGGATCCTTTGAATACGTTAGGGCCACATCAGCTTCTGCGTTGTGGGAACCGTTGATTGCATATTTCATTTTCAACGACTGAGATGGAAGTCCATGCAGTAGGAATAAAACCTAATTGGATCCTACTTGCGACGCGATGTACCTCACGATGGATGGCCTGAACGAACACACGGATGACATTCAACGTGAGCTGATGTTTTGGGAGTCCCCCCCCCCCCAAAAAAAAAAAAAAAAAAAAGATGGACGATCGAGCTTCGCCGAATGACTCGAATCAGACGGCTCATATTCAAGTACGAATATATATGTGTGATCTCGGGTTCTGGATGGTCACCGGAAATGAGACGCCTGCATGCTCAATGTTGTGATGGTGTCCAGTGTTCAGAGATTTGTTGTCTTTTTGTTACAATTTATAGCCGAGCAACTTGATACGTATCCCGTTCTGAATTGCGGCCATTGAATATACAATAGTACTCAATTCACAAGACATTCCGCAGGACAACAAAAGAAATATGCCTATATTTCATTCAAGAACTGAGAACATTATAACGATATTCGTCCAATTATGGGGCCATTTTGCAACGTAACAAAGAAATATGGGAAATATAATGCTGGCAGGAATGAACTCTGCACAGGAAAACAACATGGTTTCGGACTATGACGTCATGCCACACCATGGTTCGCTGGGATGTTCTGGCAGCCATTTCTAGCATGATTCTTTTCGAGAAATATCTCCTCTTCAAGTGATGCTTCATGTTTGAGTTCACACTTCCTACATTTTAAGTTAAGAAAGAGACGTAACCCGATAACTTGTACAATAGTCTTTGCTCAAAATAGCCTAACTTGATCCCAGGAAGCGTCAGGAAATCGTCGAACCACTGCCTTTTGAAGATGACTCATTCAGGTGAGTATTTTATGCTCGCAACAGATAGCTTCCAGGATGAAGGGGGTGTTGTCGGTTGAGGTAACAACATGGACTGGACAAGAGAGTCACCTTTGCCGAGTGCAATTTCACCATCCTGGCTCAACACAATCCCGTCTACTTCTATAACCTTCACTAGATCATTAGTGCTCCGGACATCGGCGGAGGCGGAGGCGGAGGAGCCGACTATGAAACTGCTGGCCATCACAGCTATTTTAAGGCGCAAGGTTCGGGGACTTGTTATTCGACAATATTCGATAAACATATCATTTGGGGTCTTTCACTAATCAGAGCCCGCGACACTGGTTTATCATCGCGAAGGGCTCCGATGTGTCCACGGTGGCATGAGGGGTCGAGATCCTGCATGGCAGGCATGATCAGGGGTCAGCATTTCGTCGCCGGAAAATATTGGATGGCTGTAATTCTGATAGGCGGGATTAGAGCCGTGCTCCCATCTTCCAGAATAGTTATCCGGGGATCCCGCCGTCCGGGAACCCTTAGGTGGGGATTCCGGCACAAGTTGAATGGACGAGATGCACCGTGATTATCGAACGACTGCGATCGGCTCAGGCATCTTTCCGCTGGGATCTATACAGTCGAGATCTTGTCCGCCGTATTGCCGTAATGGGGCTCCCAAACGCCAGGATATCGGTACAAAATTTCGCGGCCCAACAAACAGGATGTGTTGTTGTTATGAGCGGCTGCGAGGGGTTCCTTATTGGCAGGATCTGCTCCTTCGGGATTTCGTAAGTGGACTTACCTCGTCGGGGATCCCAGCCGTTTGGAGCGCCGGCTATGGAATCCACGCAGTCGGATGCAATACGAGCGGTTCAGATGCACCCAGACATTAGGCAACGATCGGCTCAGACGCCGTTCTGCTACTGTCAGCATCCCGTCCACCGTGTTGCCGTAACGGGGTTCCCATATGCCAAGATATCGATAGGGGATCCCGCAGGCAATGAACAGGATGCGCCACTGTTATGAGCGACCGCGATCGGTCATGGGCTCCTTACGGGCGGGATCTGCTCCCCTGGGATCCGTCAGTCGAGTAACCTCGTTGGCGATCCTGCATGCTTGAAGCTCGTTATGCGATCCACGCGGCTGGGTGCAGCTCGAAAGGCTCAGATACACCCCGAAACTAGATGTTGCAGATGTAAGGCTCAGATGCACCCCCGAACTAGACGGTGCGGATGTTTGTCAGTGGCAGTTGTCAGATAGTCGAATGCCGGAGGTTTAGGTAGGAGGCTTGAGACTGAGGCTGCACCTGTGTTCCGGAATCGCCAAATTGGTATCCCGGCATAAGGGGCTAGGGGAGTGCGCTCTCGGGATCGGAAATACAAAAGGGGGATCCCGGAATTCGGAGTGTAGCCAACGGCTCTAATTCACACTCACGAGGTGCGGCCGCGATTGATTGGACCAGCCTGCCACACGTCAGGCCTGGCAGAACGGAGAGGGGCGAACGGAGGTCGTCGTGGACAGGCGGAGGATCCTAGAGATGGATTTTTTTGGCACTGGGATCCATCAATCCGGGGTATAACTATCTTGACCCATGTGCTTGTACCACTGCAAAGCGCCCCCCTACACACCCCCGTCCCCCCGAAAAAAAAAAAAAAAAAAAAAAAAAAAAAAATATCCCGAACCATATTTCTCCCTAATATCATCGGGAGGGAGAAATTTCATCAATGGGTATTTGACCAGCATTACCAACCCCAAGCCTGAGACTTGATTGGGTCGAGTCAAGTAAGTGGCCCTGTTATTTGTTTTAATAGTCCAATGTTTATCTTCCATTACTAAGTTTTTAATGTATGATTTGACGTAAAATAACGTTTACCAAAGGCATATCCCCACACATGTAATAAAGTAGTTTATATTCCATATAAAATGCTTACAATCCCATGCATTGCTTTCAAAATTGGTTGGTGACTTAGGCAAACCATAACTGCCATTGGTATAACATTAGAGAAAAAAAACCCATACATCCTCACTAGGATCTTGGCATCCTAGGACCTATGGCCCCTGGTATACTTGTAGGGGGCAGTGCTCCTTGAAGGGGGATTGCAAGAACATGCCATGTGCCGTTGTATGTCCTTAGGACGCTAGCTAGTGCTACGACGTTAAAATGTACTTCCTTCCTTCCTTCCTTCCTTTTTCTTTTCTTTCACACATAACCTTCCATCCCAAACATATTCTTTAATTTGAGAACCACAACTTAGGAACCATATGTTGAAGCCTATTGAATTTCCCTGATTTATGTCTAAAACGGAAGCAGATACTAACCCGGAAAGAGCCTTGTACTTTGGAATAATCAGCCATGCTGAAGCCATTATTGAGCCACTTTAGAGATTTCTCCAATTGAGTGCTCTGAGAGAGCCTTTGCAACACTTGCTTCAAACTCATGCTTGTTGATCTTCTTTCCCTTAGCAGCCTTCTTCCCTTTTTTTGCTTCGCTAATAGCAAGAGGTTTTACCGTCTTCTGGGCAGTAGCATCATCAGCTTCCTTGTTGCTTTGAATCAAAGGATCATCAGCATGGCCTTTATCATTCATCATATCACCCATTAGATCTTGGATGAAACGCACTCGCTGAAGTTGCCGCATTTTGGGTGACAATGGGACAACAGGAGCATCCAAGATTGGATCATGCGCCACTATGCGCCCACCTTCAGAGAAGCTTTGCTCTTCATCAGAGCTTGCAATGACTCAATCTTCTTCTTGTTGGAAAATGTGGTGAGTTTGTTATCCTTATAAGGAAGACGAGGAGGAAGAGCAGTTACATTAGAAGGGACCACATGAGGTAAAAGAACATGAGCATAGAAAGGAGTCTCATAAGGTAGGAGAAGATTGGAAGCAGAAGGAGCAGTTGTTAGCTTAGTAGACTGAGTATATTGAAGAGGTCTAGGCTCGGTAGAAGACCCATCTAGATTATATTATTTGAAGCGTTAGTAATAAATATGCCTTGGGACACGTGTCAAAAAAATGTCTTAAAAGTGTTACAAACGGATAACCCTAAAATGCGACGTGCCAACAAAGCAAACATGAATCCTTAGAGAATATTCTATATAGGAATCTTGCATACAGCAATTATATAATTTAGATATAATTCTTCTACAACTAAATGTCAACCATTTAATAGAACATAGCTTTTATACCTAGTTCATTAATGGCAATATATTTGACATCTTTAAACCTTCTAGTATTAGCAATGTAACAAGGTAGCTTTTACAAACATTGGTGATAATGTGTTTTAAGCATAGCTTTTGAAAGCCAAGGGTTACTTGGGGATTTGGGTAGTGGTGGTTGCTGCAACATACCATTCTTGATATCTTCCCTTGTTGGGCTTTGGAATGACCATCTCCCTTCTTCCGCATGTTGCTCCATTTCAATCGTGTGGATTTGCTCTCCATCTACTTGTTGGTCCAAATTGGAGTCATATTTAATTGAACAAGAAATACTTCTTTGCTCTTCAGATTCACATAAGGAATTCCTCGAAGAGGCTTCTTCATATAGATGTGGAATTCCTAAAAATCCTTTTTGCTGAAATTGAGGCGATGCTCTGCATTTAGAATAAGAGACCCAGTGTGAAGAAGAAGGATTTCTGCTATCGAGATCCCCATCACTCTCCTCTTCATGAGTGTTAACATTCTGAAAGTACACAATTTTGGTATCATTTTAGATTTTAAAAAATATGTGCATAACATTTTAAACGTATACAAACCGCTTCATCTAGAATCGAAGATCTAAAATAGAAATGAGAGGGTCGAACAGAAGGGCGCTTCTGTTTCCAAAATCGAGGCATGCCAATAGAATGGAATCGAAGAGCCCAGAAAAGTGGAAAGCAAGACAAACCGCATGCTTTCTTTCTGAAAAAGTCTTGCTCACAAGAATCATCCTGCATCAAATGTCCCAAACTGGTACTGCGTCTTGCTCTACCTGATAATTGAGATCTAACACTGCAACTACCAAACGGAACACTTTTAGAAATATGCATTGCAGATGAGGCTGAAGGCGACTCCTTCGCAATAGTCTTTGCTGCAGGGATAAATCTATGCATGATGAACTCGCGCAAAGCCGGATCATTGTACAGATCTGTGGAAAATGTAGAATTGTCTCCAACGCCACTATATGACAAAGCGTCTGAGAATATTTCACTATCTTCATAGCTAGATTGCACCCTGTGTGTTTTAGCCACTTCATCATGGCATTCAACAGGCTTTTTCATCTCGGCTAAATTTGAAATAAGTGATTGTGCGACTCTCGCGGGAGGTAGTCCTATTGAGGGTACAACTACCATAACGTCCTCTCCTTTACCTTTAGCCTTTCCTGGTGACTTCTCCCATATAAAGGGCATTCCTTGATGTATCACCTCTTGCTTCATGTCAATATTTGGTAGATGAGTCATAGGAGTTGCCCATCCTTCTGACTCATCATCAGATTCTCGCACTGGGTCCGCACTTGAGCATCTACTTGGTGCCAGATCTACACTTGAACCTACGTATGGCATCAAATTTGCACTTGAACCTAGACATGATTCTATATCATACCTTCTAGTCGACATGAATGGGGCACCCAA
Source organism: Isoetes engelmannii (assembly GCA_011763485.2). Classification (NCBI taxonomy): domain Eukaryota; kingdom Viridiplantae; phylum Streptophyta; class Lycopodiopsida; order Isoetales; family Isoetaceae; genus Isoetes; species Isoetes engelmannii. Next base: position 612 of record JAANSK020259040.1, on the reverse strand, counting down.
GTGTCACCTTCGACGACGATAATGATCATCCATATGATTCTAGAAGAACTTCAAAGAAGAGGACCTAGTTCTAAGAGTTATATGCTCTTGAAAGTATGCTCAAATAAAAAGTATAACAGGCTAGAGAGTTTAAATTCTATTTAAAGCATGTTCTTTAAGAAAATAACTTCAAACATCCTCGGTCTTGATGCCTTACCCTAAATCAGCCTAGATTGCCTCTAAAATAGGATTCTCATGATTCTATACTATTTTTTTATACATGTAAGTATTTGACTTTGTTTGAAAAGTCGCTCAGCGTTAAAGCTTTCATGTGTTGTCACATTTAAATATAAACGTAAAATGCCATCATTAATAGTTCCTACCATATTCTAATGATTTTCTATACTATTTTAGAAGGTCAAATGCTTGTTTTTTTCTTATTCTTGTGGCACTCCCACTTCCTTATCATTTCATGGGTTCAAACCTTGTCAATGTTATTTATATTTGGGAGTTGGTTACTAGGGCTATACGATGATGATCCCCGACGTGGTAGAACTTAACACACTGACCCCGATTTCTTCACCACATGTTGTTACCATCATTTTTTTTGGACCACATGTAATTAATGGAGAG
>JAANSK020259029.1:0-12539 GCA_011763485.2 Isoetes engelmannii | reverse complement strand
CCTTATAATTAACCTATTTGGAATATACTTCAAGTATTTCTAATTCTTCGTGCCATCACATGGACTGCCCACCGAAGATGGGCAATTTACTAGTTTTTTATAAACCCCTTGTGGTATAAGAACCTTATCAAATACGAAAAGGGTAGTAAAAACCCTTTTTTATAATCCCCTTATGGTATTGTACATAATAAAAAAACCCTTATGGTACACTCACATGGTTCATACCACATACACTATGTGAACCCCCCTCGACGAAATGAAAGAGGGAAGAAAAATGGAAGGGGAAAGGAGAAGGGAAGGATGACAACATCGCTATGTATTCTATCTCTGTATTGTGCCAGATCAATGGCCATTAACATTTTACCCAAGAATTAAAAAGCCACTTCCTATGATGCAGATGTAACATATGGTCTAAAGAGTAAAGCAGCTTATTGAGAAACACAGCCATAGAGAGGAAAAAAAATGCCCATCCTCAGTTCCAATGCATTTCGGCAAGGGAAGAACGCTGCCATCGCCAGATCTTGGTCCTGCCGAACCTGAAAGTCCTCACGAACCTCAAGCCAGAAGATCTGCTTCGAGCCTAGTGGTGGGTCTGATTCATCCTCATAGTAACCTGGTGCCCTCTGTAAAAGAAAGCAAGCAAAGAAGGGCTGGAGGAATTAAACCTCCAGGCCGGAAGGACCTCACTTATAGAGCCCAAGCATTGGCCATCTATTCTTCACTGCCCCGCAGATCTTGCCAAATCCAAATGCCTTAAGCTATTCCCCGTCACCTGGTCTGAACTTTAGCCCGTACAATGCCCTCAGCACAACTTGCATCACCGCTCTCAAGACGCCGCCCCTCCTTTGCACAATATTACAAGAATATAAAATGTCCGCCCGTGTCCGTCCATTCTCTGCGAAATAAGAAAATCCAGGCTGCAAATAGAAAGCAGCGTGTCCGTCCATTCTCTGCGAAATAAGAAAATCCATGCCTTAGTCTGGCTCCAAAAAAAACGTGAAATACCTTTCCTCTTTCCAACCATGGCAAAAAAATCCATAAAAAAAACTCACCAAATAGAAGCGTAACCTTAAAATCAAATTAAGCTGCTCAAGCATGGCAAAACATACGATTTCGTATACAATACATCCCAAGAATCTTAGTCCAACCATTGCAAGAAGCACCTCCCGCAAACTCAATAATGGATCTTTATGGGACTACGTCTTTAGAATAGAATAGAATAGAATAGAATAGAATAGAATAGAATAGAATAGAATAGAACGTCGTTCTGCACGGTGTTCTTGTACACGTACATAACTTATATTAATCTAAAAGATGTTTTTTAATGGAAAACTATTAGACTCTTGGCTCTTTCTTGTCTACAATTTGTATTGGATATACTAAATGGTGCAATAAACCCACCAATTCAAATTCAAAAAATTATAGGACGCAATTTCTAACTCAAAACATAGGTTAAAAACCTGCGTTGAAGAAAGATGAGCAGTGGAATAATTTCAAGTTAATCGATTCGTGGTTATTTTATTGAAAAAAAAAGGAACAAAATGCCGAGCCAAAAAGACCCTAGAAAAAAATTTCCCACCTCTGCCTCTACAGGTAGGATGGGTTCTAATGCATAGATTACATCAAAGGGTTTACCAAAGTATATTATTGGATGTGCATTAATTATGTTCAATGCATTTTAGCGTCATTCACATAGTAAATTACCATATAAGTATACATTACTTGATATGTATTGATTATGTTGAGTGCATTTCTTCAAACTTATCTTCAATATTGAAATGCGTCTTTCATATTTAAAAGATCCAATGAGAAGAGTAGAGAAAATGATAAAAACGATCCAATAAGCCTTAGCATCAAGTCATTACACATAGTAAATTACCATACACATTACTTGATGTGCATTGATTATGTTCAATGCATTAAATTGTTCAAACTTGTCTTCAATATTGAAATGCTGTCTTTCAGATTTAAAAGATCCTTTGAGAAGAGTAGGATCCAATAAGCCTTAGCATCAAGTCTAGATCAAACTATCTACATCTTGGTATCATCTTCTCTTTCGTACAAAACAATTGAAGAACAAATCATGTACACAAAAACAATGAGCCATGTTCACGAGTAGTATATATGAAAATAGGATGCAGGAATCAGGCATCTATTTCTTGGGAAAAGGCATCGATTTCATGGGCAATCTCTTCCATTTTCTGGTTTAATGCATGGACAAGGTCTTGATGGGGTGCAATTTCTTCGAGGAGGATCATAACATCGAGCAACTCAGAATCAAAGGGGTCATGACCAAAGTAGGGAGCCACAGGGATGGCATTCTCAGGATTCAAAGAATAAGCGAGAGGGCAGTCGTCAAGGATGACGACCCTTCGAAGATCTCGGCCCAAGAGGGAGAGCTCCTTAACTCGCCCTGATTTTGTGACAGTGCAAGAATCTCTGTACAGTCTGTGCGAAATAAACTGCCCTTTCCGATCCACATATTGCAGAGCTCGATCTGCGTACAATTTAGAAGCTGCTGTGAAAATTACTATCTCGTATAATCCCGACATCCGTTTTAGAAATTGGCGAACTCCAGGCCTTACTCTCGTCAGCTTGCTTTGCTTGTTGAAATAGAGCAGCGTTTGATCCATGTCTAGAACTAATGTGGGCTTCGATTCGTGTTCTGGAAGCTTGGGCGGCAGTAGATTGCGCCTTCTTCTCATCTTTTCCATCGCCATTTTTGCTCCTGCCCTTTTTTTTTGTTTCTGCCAAGCTTGAGGTATGGCGATTCTTCTTCAGCGTTAAGCATCCTAAAATTGGAAGTGCCATTTTTCCCTTTTTCGCCCTTTCGCACTAACCTTCGCGAACGTAAATCTTATGCTTCGCAATTGCCTGCACTAAAATTCAAACAAGGATATCGCAAGCTGCTGTGTGACAATAAGAACCTTTTTCATTTTCATTCGTCATTAGCGAATGCTATGTAATGTTGGTGTCAAATGAAAAAAATATACTAGGCTATAGGATGTTTCAACGTATGTAATACACAGGAGGCCAAAATTACTGTTAAATTTCGTGTCTTTCATTTTTGCGCAATTTTCTCGGCCACTTGCTAACCGGCGCCGCTTTAGTCTGTTTTATTGTACTGCTTTGCTCCCGCTTTGCTTCTTTCTACAAAAATGCCACTTTGCTCTGTGCTAACGCCGCTTTCACTCTGTTTCTACAGAAATGCTGCTTTGCTCTGTTCTAACGCCGCGTAGCTCTGTTTCTAATGCCGCTTTCGCTGGTCCTGGGAAAAGGCTGCCGGAACAGAGCTCTTGTTTTGGTTATGGCGTCGGAAAGCCAAGAAATGGGCTCTGTTTTTTGCTATGGCATCGGAAAGCCAGAAAAGGGGCTCCAAGGGTCTCCTCGGTGCAGTCTTTGGTGATGTCTTTCAAAAATTACAAGATTTTGCCCTATTCTGGCGTTTCCAAGTTAACCAGCATTTCTTGCTCTCATTCTCGGGGGCGAGATCTTCGTAAGCCTTCTTCCTTTTGTGTTTTTCTAATTGCTTTATCGCCTGTAAGTTTCATCTATTTGCCTTTTCTTGTTGTAAAAGACACGGGCCAGGTTACTTCCTCCAAGCTCTTGCATCCGATTTCTTATAGCTCAAAATCTGCGTATATTAGTCTGAACTTAGGGCTTTTCTGTGAGCCGTTATGCCAGACACGGAGAATAGCGGAGGCCGGATTGCAAGCCAAGAAACCTTTCTGGCTCTAGTAGCGACTTTCTTCGTCATTTCATGTATTGATGTTGCCGCCATGGCGATGCCATTAGGACAAAAAATGTCCACAGTGATCCATAAAAATTTTCCATTTCTTGCTTCATCAAATGCCTGTAAGTTTCATCTGTTTGCCTTTTTTTTGTTTCTTGATCCATAAAATTATCCCTTTCGCTTTGAAAATTTAAAGAGATATAACTACATATATGGCTTTTGATCCTAATGCAGAGCATCCTGTTTCCAACTAATTTTTGCGCTACCAGTAACTAAAAAAGGCTGAAGATTTCTGGAGCAGACGATTTCTTTCAAGAACTCCCCTGTATTTCTATGATTTGTGGAGCAGAACTCCCCTCTATTTATATGATTTTAAGAACTCCCCTGTGTTTATATGATTTCTGGAGCAGAACTCCCCTGTATTTATATGATTTCAAGAACTCCCCTGTGTTTATATGATTTCTGGAGCAAACGATTTCAAGAACCCCCCCTTTCAAGAACTTCCCTTCGTAATTTTGGCCTCCTGTGTATTACGTCCCGTAATTCACGCAGGGGAGGTATCGCGCCCTAGTAGGGCTTCTCGGCGGCACCGCCAGCCTCGGCGGCACTCGCGGCTTCGCCGCTCGTGCGCCGCCTCGAAGCCCTACGGGGCGCAATACTCTCCCCTGCGTGAATTACGTAGTACAAAATATACTATAGGATGTTTTAATGTATAATATGGTAAAAAAATAGAGTGCACGTTCGAATTCTACAAGGTAAGGTTATCAATCTGGCTGAGGATGATAACAAAAAATGCGTAAGGTTATCAATCTCGCGGACGCTGATAACCAAAAATGCGTCCAGATATTAGCCAAGGCAAAGACCAATAACCACCTTTAAAAAAACAAAAAAACAAGGACTCTTTATAACGCCACCAAAAGTTTACAAAATGTGTATGTAAGCTTTCAACCAAGAGTTCGATGTTTTTGGTAGTCCTTAAAAGTGGAAATGATAACAATGTTGTATACGTCTATCAGGTTTTGTCTTGAATTTCGTTCATTGTAACAAAAAATTAAGCGTTGGCTATTAGTAGTTTACTGCTTATTTTCCCTGGTGGAGTCTGTTGCCCTATTCACCCTCTTATATAGAATTGATATTTTATGATGCTGTTTATCATCATCTCATAAAAGACGCACTGCAGCTCATTTCACATGCATGCCTTCTACAGTCTATAGAACCGAAAAGAGTGCAGATTTTGCATGGGTGTAAAATGAATTGCAAATACAAGGATATCAAAACATGGCGTCCTTATTATTTCCATGATATACAATAAATAATACATGCCAACACACTGCCATTGCATTGTGATCCAGAAATGGCAGAATATGCTCTTTCCTATGATGGAACTGACCAAAATCAAAAGTAGGTCAGAATCCATGTAATTATCACTTTTTTGGATTAGATGGCATTCGTGCCATAAAAACAATGTGATATACATTTGTAAGAGATAGTTATTATACATCAGTCCCCAATAAAGCTAACTCGGGCCTTCTATACCTGCAAAACAATATGGGAAATTCAAGGACGGACAAGGTACAAGTAAGCACAAAGCGTAAGAAGTGCGTTCACCTTGCTCCCGTCATAACATCACTTAACTCTGCAGGCTTTCCATCTTCCAGTGTCTGCAAAAATTTTAGAACCACATAGCTGAACAACCATTCAATAAAACAATATACTCCACAGATTGCATTGAATTGGTCTATGAGACCAATAATACAACTGTGATCCACAAAAAGCTAAGAGAAATAAAAAAGAATGGTATAGCTCATACCTCTGATATTAAATCCTTGCGAGTGATTACACCCACAACTTTAGATGGCCTTGGAACCACAAACACGTGCCTTAGGCCTAATTGGCGGAATAAGTTATATACCTGTTACATATGGCATCAGTCAATAGTGCCACATCCAATGACCCAAGGCCTATTGATCGTGTACCTTGGTAAGGGACATATCTTCAGAGACCATGTACGGAGAAGGATTAACAAATGGCTCTAAGTCTAAGTACATATCCAGCTCTGCTTGAGTAAGATATATATTATGTATCGATACACCTTTACTTGAAACTGGTTTAACAAAATCTGTTACGCTATATCTGTATAATTTATGGCATTAGAAAGTAAGCAATAAACTTCATATACCTCAAGACTGATTTACACATCATACAACCTGAATGGAATACGACCACGGCTGTCACCAGGATTTGGGTTATGCTGGAAATCTGCCTTAGATTGCAGTAGAACCAACAAATAGCTGCAGTGTATCACAAAGGTTCAAGCAATGTTCAAAGAGAGGAGAAGAAATAAAAAAAATGTACAGAAAGCGTTTTTGAACACCTTCTTAATATAAGTCCAATAACAACCGTCTCTCCATTTTGTAATCTATCAATCACCTATCAAAACATTGTACTATAAATGTCAATTCGTGCATTGATAAGGGTACGTGAAAATGTAAGAAATTGTGATTACCGGATAACCATTGTGAGGGGTGCTGCGAAGAACGGATACAATATGTTTCACTTGGACCACTCGAGGGAAGTAGACAGCCTGGTTCAAATAGGTAGATTTACATTTCATGCCAGACTCTAAGTAAGGTTTAACAAACAAGATAATTGGCATACCTTATTCACTTGAAGAGCATCCTTTGCAGTCATCCTGCGCATAAATCGTTTTGGTTGGGATTCCAATAAAGGAATGCCACGCAGTAGAGCTTGTTGTTCATAAAATCCCAAATTGAATGCATCTCCAACGGCCTGAGTAAATATATCTGCATGTCAGTCCAAGGCGTAACATCAAGCATATAACTGAGCCACAGTAAATACTGCTCGCCTTGCCTTAGAAATCAAGAGAACGAGCATGATAAGGGGCAACAGATTCAAATTATTTGTTATCTCGACCATGATGACACAAAGTGACACTGTCATTCGCATCGAGCCACCAAGAAAAGATGCAGCACCGAGTAATGCATATCTAACAAAAACCAGAAGATGTGCCTATTAGCACCATTTTCACAAATTTATCACGCAATTTTTTATTACTTACGTCCCCTCATCAACACCATCCTTCTTGTAAAGGCTCACAACCAGCATTCCCACAAGACGTCCATATGTGGCACCAATCATAATACCCGGCACAAATTGGCCAGCTGGAACAGCAGTCCCATAGGTGATAACCGCAAGGGAGAAAAACATAACCTGAAAAATCAAACAACTGTGAATAACAGATGTTGAGATCCTTTGTAGATATCAGAAAAGAAGTACTTTTGCCATTTTTGTCAGCTTTCAAATAAAGCAAGGTTTCTTCCCTACATCAAATTTTATTATCATTCATGCCATCATTCATGTAACCTTCGTCCTAATATAAATGTGAGCATTCACAAAGAACGATGAGCTGGAATAAAGATAGACAACAAGACACATATGACATACATATCTTACCAGAAATGTCACAAGAGTCTGTGCACTATATTCATGGACCGTCTTTGTGCTAAAAAGATTTCGTATTGCATCATCCTGCATGGAATAGCTATCTGTTCAATGTTTAAACCAGTGCAACTAAAGCAGGAAATCGTATCGAGGAATAGTACAGGAGTGTTGAAGAATATAGTAGCCAAATCGTTATATTGATTTCCGCCTGAGCAATGGAACTGTAAAAAGTCCATTCCACTCATTAATCTAAAGAAACTCCCCACATAAATCCAAGACAAACATCCCATCTAAGGCCTATTTAGAAACAACATTTACTATAAACATGTGCACACTACTTACACACACGAATTATTCTCCAGCTATACTAGACATGTGATAAAATAGCAAGCCAGCCATTACTTACATTCACATAGTTCCCATTATTCATTGTTGGGCGAGGGCAAACAACGTCAGGATAACGTTGTGGATCTGGACAAGGAGTACACTTGTTCATCAAAGGAAGAGCAAATGATAAGGTTGATGTCAGCACGGATACCAAGCAGACTTCTATAATCTGAAAGAAGACACTTGTATTAGTGTAATGCAATGTCTTCTTTAAGAAATTTGAGAAATTTGAGAACACCTTCACGCGGTTTCCTTTCTTGTGCAGCACATTTCGACGATAAGATGATAGCATGCAAGTTAATTGGTTAAAAAGTGCACCTGCAATAATAGCCCTGCTTATAACCACTGCTCAAATTCTATATAGTAACAAATACAGTGCGCACCTAACAATCCACCAATGACACCAAGCATTGCCATTGGCCAAAGCTCGTAGAAAGAATAATCATCTTGGCCCCTGCCAGGGATTTAAGTGTTACGGACTTAGAAAAAAACAGCATGTCTGAAAAATCAAAAGACCTACCCTGATATATCCCAAATAATAAATCCTCCAGATCCAAATTGTCCACAATTTCCATGTGCGCACCAGCCCATGGCAGTTCGTACCATCACAGCAACAACAGCAGAAGTGAAAAATACGCGCCACATAAGCTGGCTTCTCCACCTTCCCTTGCAATTCAAGTACATCATCACAGTCAATACAAAGTCAATAGACCACAAACATTCACTAGTGAAAAAACTAGAGCATCTTTGACTTTGCACAACTACAAGGTAGTAAGAAACGTTTAGACATCTTTAAAAATTTGAAAAATATATATATAGTGCTGCATCTTAGAAGAGTTCTCTTGATGAGATTACAACACAAACAAAGACACAGGTATGCTAATGTGCTTGTCTGCATACCATGATGTGACTTCTTCCAATGCGAACAGGACTCCTCCAACAGGAGCTCTGAAGGCTGCTGCTACACCAGCTGCACATCCACAAGTCACCTGCAATCATACGAATAACTAGCTACTCCTATACAAAATAATAATAAACCAGCAAGAAAGGATCTTACAAGATCTCGACGATCACGGTCATTCTTAAACACTCTTAGCCATTTCCAATTGACGTAATATTTTGTAGAGCCTCCCTGGTTACGCATGTACTTAACCATATCAGCACTAAACATGCATGAGAACCGGTGCCTAGACTGTTAAAACTGAGATGTCTATGCACCAAAAAACACAAGAAACAAGCAAGATTAAAAACAAGGCAGAAGAACAGCTAAATTCATTTGGAACATGTCATATAGGACAACAATGCCCTTCACAACAAGTCTACAAACTTTCATGTCTGTCTATCCTAACTTCTCAATGCTAACAACTAGTTGTGCAACGCCATTGATCCTAACTTAGCGCTGTGACTCCTAACAGCCTCGTCTGCCAAGATTCGCCCAATTCAACCCGGATCACAAGCAGCACCATATCTCAGACTCAAGAACTCATTAATTGCGCGGAGATTGGCTTTCCAAGCAATTTCATAACCACCTTGCTGTGTAGCAGCAATCAATTTTGAACTGGCCTCTCAGCAGGCACTGTCAACTCCTATGCAACCAATTTCCTTCTTCTCAGCATGATCAAATGTTCTAGTGCCCCGCTACCATGTTGAAATTGAGATGTTTAAGCAGCTAGAAAACAGGATACAAGGCAACAAAAGCTAAATTCATTCGAAATGCGCAAAATACGAGAGTGCCCTTCACATCAAAGCCATCGAAGCCATGAAAGCTAACTAATGACACTTATCCTTTTCGTTATGGTTATAAGAGGTTCTCATATGAAGAATCATAGACATAATATGGCTTATATTTCTACAGCCTCCACATTTGGGTTGAAAATTGCAGTTTAGCATTGTGACAAGACTCTTCATCAACATGACATTTTCCACTAGTACATGATTGCATGTACCGACACAGGGCTATGCAGAGTCAGCAGACAGGAATGTTCCCGTAGTTTAGAATGTTCCATGGCAATATCCCAAAGGCTACGGCAATAAAGCACCAGGTAACCTCTAAAAACATCTCCAGGACTAAGAGTTTTGAAAATGAGTGCTGGGTTGAAACTAATTATGACAGCTTCTTCTTCTCTGCGTCAACATAGCCTTGAGCATTAATTGGGAAAGAAAAAATCGAAGGAAAGTACAGCCCTTAAATAGGACATGGAAATTTCATTGCTGTTTTTAAACTTATGAACCAGCTAAATTGGCCAGTGAAGCCAGTAACTGTCATGCTAAAAAAACTTACTCATTATCCTTAAGTATTGATACATACCTGACCAATGAGAGATGCAATACAAGCACCAGTGTGTACCAAAGGTCCCTCCTTTCCCAAAGCCAAGCCACCTCCAACAGAACCAATGGAACCTAGTATCTGCATGGTACTTCAATGTGCTAAAGGACATCGTTGAACCACTCAAAAAGATACTGGAATTGAGTTTAAGCATCTAACCTTCCCAACCAAAGTCCGGAATAGGAGGACCCCCGGTGTATCAATACCTGCTCGATAAAATAGTGAGTGATGGTATTCTTGATGATCGAGCATAGATTTATTGACTTACCGTTGAGATAGCCCTTGAGCTCTGGTATGCCTGACCCTGCTGCGGCTGGAGCGAACCTTGTCACGATATATACGGAGGAAAATACCAACACTAAGTTGAATAATATATACATAATGAAGCCCAGAAAATATGAATGCTCCATGATAGCAAAAGTAGCTATGAACTTCCATCCCGAGAAGTTCTCGACTGCAATATTTATTGCAAATGCCGAGAGGCCTGTAGCTGCATTTAAAAATAATAGGTAAAATCAGTACCAAGCCCAATAAACTTCTTTTATGTGTCCAGAATTATCTATTTCGCCAACTTTTGCAAGGACTTCTGGGCACAGGCTCCAAAGAGATCATTGGTTTGCTCTATTTCCAATCACAATATTGTTGCTGGTGCCATATCTAGTCTACTTCTGTCATGCTTCACTCTTATGCAGTCCTTGCCTTCCAGCAATATGATGGAGCACGAAACATATGGACACAATTGGTGCTAGGATGGCAATGAAGTGTCAATCATCTAAAACAACCAGTTGAAAAAATTCTTGTTGATGTTGAATATTAGCCTTCAACTTCTTCGCATTGTTAAATGTCAACTTTCCTTTTTTCTTTGCTTCTTAACAATTGCCATAACCAGCACCTCTTATTTGGTCAAGCAGACTACAGGCATATATACAAGAGATAACCTTATTATGTTCACTCACTTTTTTGTTGTCTAGCTGTCACGTTCAATGTCTTTAAGGGCACAGAATTTTCAGACTGAACAGGAATTCACTGCCCTGTAAAACTGTAGCTCAATCTATAAGATTCTACTCAGACAGGTTTAGGCGCATAAAACAGTTTGAATTCCAGAGTTGCTAGATTAAACCAGTTTAAATTGCAGTGCACCAAAGTTGTTCACAATTGGCTACAAAATGCAACTGATTAACCCAAACGTGTAGAATATAGACTAACCTACACCAATTAAAAGTGCAAATATCCACTTGATGGCCACGGCAGATAACAAATGAAGCTTTCCCCTTTGTGCCTGCAACATAGGCATAATAAGAAGAAGTCCAAAATTAAGATACACAATCCGATCAATCTAGTAATGAAGTCCGACAGCTCCAGAAAAGAATCAAATCTTTTGAAATGCATTCCGAACTTCCGACAAAATAACTGAATTAAATATATTGCAGAAGCTCCAAAAAAGGGGTTTTTTGGAGAGCTCAAATGCCGGAATTTTAGCACGATGTTAATGAAATCCAACAAACCCATAGATCCAGATCCTCATAGAGATCAACCAAAGAGAGAAAATGATTAACCTGATCTTCACGGTATGCAAGGCTCTCAATAACCTCGTAATCCAAGCTCTCGACAATGCCATCACCAGAAGGACCGGGTCCGTCCCAGGGAGCTTCATCTGTAGTATGTTCGGGCGAGAGAGGAGAATCTGAGCTCAACAAACGAGACCACATATGGCCCGCCGTAGGCCTCTCATCCTCCATAGCCCCTGCTCCGACACGATCTCCGGCTTTGCTACTTCAAGTCGACGAGCACGATATGCGGAATTCGACGAATATGCTCTGCACTTGAGGATGAAAAAAACATACAAAATCTGTACTAACATTTGCCCTTTGTTCTATTCTATTCTCAACACTAAAGACAACTTACATTTATGTTCCAAGATGGAAAATCTACCTACAAGTCTTATAAATAACAAAACCACATGGCTTGGCCTAGCTAACAACATGTAATGAAGGGGCATGAACATTTATGCCTCTCACCAACTCCAGCTCTTAAAGTGTTAACTGACAACACCCTCGCATTTCGTGGCCCTGCTCTTCACACTCGCATTTCGTGGCCCTACTCTTCCTGTACATCCTCTTGCATCAAAGTTATTGGATGTGTTTGAGATCTTGATGACCATATCATTGTCCACCTAATTCTCAGCTTTAGAAGAATTTGGTCATGTTCTCAAAAAAAGATACAAGAAGTCATTTTTACAGTCCCTGACTTGGAGAAAATGTTGGACGAGGTCTCCTCTCCCTAATAGAGCGCGCTTTGCGTAGAAGTTGGGTGCCGATCCTCAAGCTTGCTTCCTAGGACATTTAAGACCGTGTTCAGTTGGGTTGACACTGAGACTTTGGACTTTTGGGGCTGTAGAACCTTAGTCGTATCTCTCTTTGGTTAGTCTTGCCAATAATTGTCTCTTCTTTAGTAAATGCCACAGCTCAATATTCCAAATCCATCAGTAACTAGGTTTTTCTTTAGCATCATCTTCATTTTTGTGCACTCTCATATATGGATAACCACGATTCCGCTATTTTGAACTTATTCCTCATTTCATTTTTTTTTTGGTCGGGTGTTTAACCTATGTTTTGGTCAAGATTTTGCATC